>VCCN01002810.1:4942090-4954028 GCA_006491835.1 Architeuthis dux | reverse complement strand
TTACCACCACCACTGCTTAATTTATGAGGTAAAAATAAGCATTTATGGGTAGTGGTGATGAATAATTTCCCTTGGAATGCTAGTATTCAGTCTGCTCTGTATAATCATTTCTTATTTCAATGTAAAACATATAATGTTTTCAGAAATACAGAAGATCGTATACTAGGTTACAAACCTGAGTTGTATTTTGTTTTCTGATATTCTTCATTTAGACTTCTTTTTTTTTTTTTAAATTCTAGGGCTGATTCTGGAAGTACCAAAGATTGCATTGATATGATCCTTTGGAAAGCTCGGTCTTCACAATGACAGTCTTGGAGAACTGATTAGGCAGAGATTTGCTGTTGTACCTTTGGAAGATTTTCAAGAAATCAAAAATGGATGTAACAGATTCCTTGGGGAATGGAATGAGCTCTGGCATTAGTAATGGCAAGTCTGCTGAAGATAAAAACCAGGAAGAAAGGGAAATGGAAAAGAAGTTCACAGGTTTTGCTGTTCCACTCTATCTACAAAGATATATTGATGTCAAAGAAATATTACAAAAAAACAAAATTAGTAAAGTAAGTTTGTTTTTTTAATGTTCATATTGTTATTTGTGCTCTTTTGTGGAATTGTGATATCTTCCATTTTTAGATTAAAGTTTTTGAATGTTTACGAAATGTAACCAGAAATATTAATTTTTGGCCATCTTTCATTTCATGTCGGTAAAGTCAAATAGGTAAGATAACTCATTTGCTTTTTAATGAAAATGCTCGAAAATGTAACATCAAGTGGAAGTGACCAGAGGTACATCTGCTGTGGTTAATTGCTTTTACATTATTTTTTTTATTTACACAGCAAATGACTAGACTTGATTTCTTTACTTGTTTAAGATTAAAATCAACGAAAACAGAAACAAAGAATTTAAAAATGCCAACACACAAAATCAACTAATACTAATGGATTTTAATCTTAAACAAGTGAAGGAATCCAGTTTGTAGTCATTCGCTGTGTAAAAAAAAAAAATAAAAAAATAATAATGTAAAAGCAAATAACTGCAGCAGACATGCCTTTGGTCACTTCCACTCGATGTTACGTGTTGGAGAATTTTCATTAGAGGACAAGAATGAGTTATATTCCCTTTTTTCTTTATTGACATAAAACAGATCACTTAATTTTTGTATGTTACATCAGTGATTGAGAAGCTTTGAGTTGTACAGTTCAAGCCTTAACTGTAATATAATTGTATGAGTGATATAACATAGAAATTTACCATGGGTAAAGACATCTCTCAAACTCAGGCAGGAAAACGAACTGCTATAATAGTCACCAAAATCAAACCAATGTTTTTAGAGTCACCTCAAATTAATATTATACATTGATTGATTCTTTGATTCTTTCAACATCTGAAGAAGAGAGATACAGGATATATACCACATGTAACTACCTGAGACATAGATGTTTACTAAGTATACCTCAGTTTGGCCACAGTACTGGGGTACTGATTGAGGATTGAACTTGGTACACTTACAAATTGGTTTGTGAACAAGCTTGCAAACCATTGTACTACCATGTACACACACACACACACAGTAATTGGTTCTGATGGATCTATTGATAAAACATTGTTGTATAAATATTCTAAGATAATCCAAATTTTATCTTAGAATATTTACCCTGGATAAATATTCTAAGATAAAATTTGGATTATCTTAAAATATTTACCATTTAACAATAAAAAAATCTTGATGGACAGCCCACATAGCTTCCAAGAGGTGTGGTTGTGTCTTTGAAGTTTTCAAATTTTTTACATTCCCAGATTATTTACTGTATTTGACAGCATATAAGACCTACCCTTTCTCCCCCAAAAATGGCTCAAAAGGTAAATGTAACTTGAGGAGTTGAAAATCTGAGTGATAAATGAGAAGAATTTAGGGAAATGCTTATTTTTCTTAATATTCACTGCTGATTAACCTGAAATAAAGGGGTTCTAATATGCCAACAAACATGGTACCTATTTACATTTTAATCATTAAATCAATGTGAGTTCAAAATCAATTGAAAAACAAAACATCGTTCGGTACTAGTAAAACAAGAAACAATAGTGAAAAATGAAAGTATGCACTTTAGATATTTTCCTACTAAATTATTAATTTAAAATATTTTCAGAGAAATATATATCTGTATTTCATGTATACAACATTTTAAAAACAATTAACTTTTAATTTTTATGTTGCTCAAAAGTGAGGTTTCAGTGTTTTGATGTTCAGGTATTCCCCGCCTCTTGAAAGATCACTTCATGCCACTTTTTTACTATTGGAAAAAAAGGTGAAAAGTGAAAATAGTATTTGACAGCAAGCTGTTATAGAGGCAGAATGCACCCTCTTCCTATCTTTCCTACACCCAGTCTCCTGTGCCTCCCTGCACCCCAAACTCTGATTACTCAGCCTAACCATTCTTGAAAATGCTCAAAACCTTTTCTCATAAATTAATGGTAACTGTTTCTGTGCTTTTCAGCTTATAAATCTTTTTATAGGAATGCTCAACTTTCAAATAGTGGTGGAAACCTGTATTTGAATTGATTGCTTAATGATAATTTTGATTATTGATCCTTTCTCTTGCATCAATTACCATCATTAAGTTGCGGTCAATTGTATGTTATATATATTCTTTGATCTACCAACTAAGTTATAACTTTTCTCTCCAGCTGACTAAAACCAGTTATTAATGCATTGTGTGCCATCTCTGAAACTGAATTCTTGTTATAAGATATCTTGAATTCAGTGCCTCTTTGTAGCAAACCTGTCAGGTATTATTACTAATTCAAATACAGCATGTCTAGACTTAGAAGAATTTTGTATAAATTTGTACTTCAGCCTTATTGGGATGAAGTGAGGATCAAGCACCCCAAATTGACAGAATTGAAACGGCCACATTTTGCTTCGACACTGTTTGACGTCACTGAAACGTCAGCAGTCTTACCAAAATAAACAAATACAATGTGTTTTTAGGGAAGTTTTCTGCTTTAACTTTGAACGGACCTTTTTTGACAAGTTTTAAAATTAAGAGTGACTTCGAAAATAATAATCACAAAGTTTTTTTTTAACTTCTCTTCATCCAGTCCAGAAAAATTATGAACAAAAAAGAGAGAAAACAGAAGCATTTTTAGAGTTTTGTTATGAAATTGTTTACATCACAATGTTGTTTAATACAAACTAAGGAAACATGAAAGGGCTAATCAGTTTCAATATTAAAGTTGACAGACATTTGTTGATTAAGATGAAAAAAAAAGCTTTTGAAGAAATAAAAGGCGATTGTTTTTTTATTTATCGTTTTCGCTTAGCTACCTAAGTAAGACCTTTAAAAATGAGTTTTTCTCAAAACTGACAAATTTCGGGAGGTAATGAAGGTCTTATGGGTTGAAAGAACAACAAATTACTTGCAAAAAATGTTTGTTCTATTTGCTCTCAAATATTCAACTTAATCAAATCTTAACCCAAAATTTGTCGATGAGGAAACATAACAACAACCATTTCGGTACTTTGCAAAGAGGTGTAACGGACTCATACGTATTATTTTGCACTCACGCACTACAGTCAGCAAGTTGAAACCACTTGACTCAATTTCCTTTGGAACAATCCAGATTTTTATTCCGAGAAAATGGGTTATCTCGTCTTTTAGATAACTAATTTTCAGGACATGTAAAATCTGTACTCGACTCAAATTTAATATTCTTTGTAGACAACAAGTCTAGCAAAATCATGTATCTTGTCACCTCACATTCCATCTTGGAACTCTTGATGATACACAGTCCAACACACCTCAATTTTGATCAGCCTCACACCTACCACTCACCTCTTACTATAAGAAGACCTACTATTCTTCAATCTTTGTTCAGTCAGATTTGTCGTTTCAACAAATATGACGGTTCCACCAGAGATGCGCTTCTCACCTCTGATTATGTACGTACGCATTCATACACATTCATACACATTCATACATACACACACACTCTCTTCCTTAATATCTTCAACACACCTAGGACAGACATTTTACTAAGTAGTACACAAACTCTATAAATACTTACTTCTTCTCATCAGCTAAGAACTACTTTTTGTTATTATCTCTTGTAATAAATATCTTATTATTATCATTGCAGAGTATTTTGTATTCACATTGCATTTTGTTGCCATGTGCAAACTGTATCTTTGCACATTTCATTTCCTTTTACTACTGCAGAACAGGCAGAGAAAGAAAGATCTCTCTCATGTGTATTGTAACATTACCCTCTTTCTTTCTCTAGCCTCACCAGCATCCTAGCTTTACTTATGGGCAACCAGACCCTTAAGGCTACTATAGGCATTACTACTGCTACTACTACAGCTTCACTGTTTGAGAGATTACTAAGCTACACCCTTATCATTGTTATTGTTTTTATCGTAACTTTATTGGAGTCAAATATATTTAATAATAGGAGCTAGTTAGTTTACTATTAAGACTTACTTTCATCTCCATAAGCATCCTATTTACAGAGGTAAGCAAAAAATAAATAATTTTATTTCTCCGATTTGATTTAAACTTTTTAAAATACTCTTAACAAAAATAATACTGTAATACTGAGACAATCAAACTGATTCATGTAGTATTATTTTAATTTTAATTTCCTTAAAATGCATTCGATCTTTGTCTTCCTTTCTTTTGATATATTTATTTTATTTAGGAACTTTTCATTTCCAGGTATTCATTTTTTGGTGATGAAATAATGAATGAAAACCACTTTTTTCGTCTTGATCATCAAGTGTCCGTGTCAACTTTAATATCGAAACTGAGTAGCCCTTTCATGTTTCATTTTGTGTTTTACTACATTCAGAATTATGAGGACTAGCGCCTGTTTTAAATATTTTGAAACAACATTGTGATGTAAACATTTTCGTAACAAAACTCTAAAAATGCTTCAGTTTTCTTTCTTTTTTGCTGATGATTTTTCTGGACTGGATGAAGAAAAGTTTTAAAAAACTTTGTGATTATTATTTTTGAAGTCACTCTTTTAATTTTAAACTTGTCAAAAAGAGTCTATGCAAAGTTAAAGCTGCAATCTTCCCTAAAAACACATTGTATTTGTTTATTTTTGGTAAGACTGCTGACGTTTCAGTGACATCAAACTGTGCTGAGGCAAAATTTGGCTGTTTCAATTCTGTCAATTTGGGTTTTTTTTTACTAGTATTTTCTTTCACCTTAATATTTTTAGTTGCTTTTTATCACTGCTTTACTCAGGCTGTCAATCTACAGCCGTGAGTAAAAAGCATGGATCAGAAATAAAGGATAAGCTCTAGGTGAGACTTGAATTCACATCCCTTTTTGCCCGGGGAAGCCTGGCTATTTGTACCAGCTGCTCTTATCAATTGAACTATGAGAACTCTACAGTTAGCAGAAGATCAAATATAACCTTTAAACTTACCCCCCCTGATCTCTCTAGCACAATATTTATTATTGTTTTTACACTGGTAGTATCAGTAGCAGCAGTATTATTTTCATTTATGTTTTATTAGATGAAAAATTGTCAACCATTATTATAAATTTTTGAGTAATATTTTCTTTCACCTTAATTCTTTGGAAACTTTTGTCATAGAAATATTTATTTTAGAATAGATTGCTAATTTATTTATTTATTTGCCTGCTGTTATCAGAATGTATAACGAATACATTTTATCAACTGTATGTAGAACTAATATTTAAAACATTCATTCTTCCTTTTTTGCCAGTGTGTTGATTTTGGATCAGCTGAGTGTCGTGTCATTGACCAGTATTCTCAAATGAAAACATTGAGTCGACTTGCATTTGTTGATATTGACCGGACAGCTTTGATCTCGAATCTTCATAGACTAACTCCTCGGCTTATGCACTCATCTCGTCCAATACAGTTGATTGTTGAAGTGTATGAAGGTGATGTCACTAAGTATGATTATAGAATGAAAGACTTTGAAGCTGTCACATTGATTGAAGTGTAAGTTCTACAAATAAATTTCACCTTTTCTTAAGGTTTTTTGAAATGATTGTCTCTGCACTATACTAAGTGTTTGTCTGCATCATTCAATGAATTTTATCTTAACGAATTGAATTTTCCCCCTTTATTTATAAAAAGTACCAAACAGATTTATAAGATATTCATACTTTACTCCACTTACAAATTTATCTGAGGAGATTCTTGAGGAAGTAAATATTGAAAAACTACTGCCAAAAATGTTGGTAAGGATCTACATCCATTAACCAAGTCAAAAAAAATAGAAACAATTTTTTTTTTCGCTGGTATTTTTTTGTGCTTTTATTCCGTTAGACCCTAACAATCTTCTTGGGATATTTTATTTTTCAGAAAAAATTACTGGTGAAAAAAATTGTTTCTATTTTATTTTACTTGGATGTAGATCTTTACCAAACTTTTTCTCAAAGATAAATCTTTTATTAGTGGTTTTATAAGAATTGATTCTTTACAGCACGATTACCTAAAATATGAGTTTCCAAAAGAGTTTTGTTTTTTATTGTAAATATCTGGTAAAACTTTAATAAACTGTATTATATGAATGAGATTATTATATAGTTCTCTGAAGATATCTATTCACTGAGTTTCATATTGGAAAATAGATATTTATATTTTATGAATATTGTATATTTCACAAGTTCACAAATATTCTGACTTTTAAAGAGTAGGAAAAATTGTGTAGTGGCAACCTCCTGATGGAAATATATATATACATAAGTATATCAGTAAGTCTGCAGTCTAATGATGAAAAAAGCATTTATTTTATACAACAAATATTTATTTTTCAACATAATCTTCTTTCTTGTCAATTCACTTAATTCAGTGGTTAATCACATAGATCAAACATTAAAAAGGGAAAATTTCAGATCAAAATTCAGCTAATAACTATGTGTCAGTCTAAAGACTTATTGGTCCACCCTCGTATATATGTCAACTAAAACTGATAGATTTTGATGAAAATTGGGTGACATCATTTTTTTTTGTGTTCTAAATGATAAAATGATCAAAATTAGATACATTCAATCTTTTAAAATTTTTTACTATAGAAAAATCTTAAATACTTGAATAAGTGAATAGGTTTTTAATTGGTTTACTAAAGATGCACTTTTTAACATTTTTTTCAAAATTCTCTGTGATGTCAATTTTGCAGTAAATAGCAAGCCCTCCATGAAATTTGGTATTCAAAACTTGTCTTTCTGAACTTCAATTTCTATCAGTTAAATTATCAATGTAAGTCTGGCTAAAGTATATGTAAATACCAAGCATATGTCCTGCTTTTTTGGTGGGAATAAATAAGAGTGAAGACTAGTTTTGTTAATCAATACTTTGTTTGGTATGCCTTGAAAGTAAAAATCCAATTTTTTTATCCTTATCTGTATTATAGGGATATTAATTTTATAGAAGAAAAATAAAAATAAAATGCCATAACTTCTTTTTTTTTACATGTGGTGAATGGGAATAGTTAAGAAAGTAAAGTTCTTACCGGAAGGTTGGACTTTTCTTCTGTCAACTTAATATCCCATATTATTTGTAAAATTTTGATATTTGTTAAGTTCAGCTTAGTACAGCACAGGGTTGAAGGGCGGGGGGTAGAAAGATCATGTTATGTCAATCTTCCAAGTAGAAAATGCCTGCCTTGAAAATCAACATTCAAAAGTGAGATTCACTGGTGAGAAAGATAAAACTGTCTAATCTACCAAGCAAATCTCTTCGTTTAGTCTGGCACAAGGCCACAGAAGTAGGACACCCAGTGAGGATAGAACTCTCCACACTTAGTAATTAGGCTAGGAGATGAGCTTGTTAACCATTGCACTATGATGGGTAGCCATGTGAGGCAGTCCATCCTGGGTGTTGTGCTAGCACCCTGGCCCCTACAACACCACCGATTGCTACAAACAAAGCTTGGATACCCATGGATCATTCGAGAAATGGGGACAAAATCATTGCCTGATGTATTGTGCTACATGGGAAGCAACTTTGCTTTGCTTAATGTATTGTATATAATGTATTACTTGTTAGAAATACTTCAATTTAATTCATTTTAAACAGTTTATGATTTCCAAAACTTCTGGGTTGTCTCTTTTAAAATTCTAAAGTATTTACAAATGAATAGAATTCTCCAAAAATTAAAAGATTTCACTAAGATTTGAAGAAAGGTTTGTACATTTAATTATATTTAATATGATATGATCTGAAATTTGAAAAAAAAATCTATTAAATATAATTAGATGTACAAACTTTTCTTCAAATTTTAGTGAAATCTTTTAATTTTTAAAGGCTTCTATTTATTTGTAAATAATTTGACGTATTTTGTTTGAGAATTCACTTATTTTCTAAGTCAGTTAAACAAATATTTTCACTCTCTGAAAATATTTTTCTCTCTACAGCATTGAACATCTTATACCTGAAGATCTGGAAATGTGTTGCAATATGGTGTTTGGGCAATTGCACCCAAAACTTGTTGTGCTAACAACCCCCAATTCCGAGTTTAATGTTGTATTTGACATGGCCGAAGGAAAATATAGGCACTGGGACCACAAATTTGAATGGACAAGGGAAGAATTCCAATCTTGGTGAGAGGCTTTTTTGTTTTCTTTTTTTTAATCATTCTTCAAATGAACATAGTTTCTTTTATTATTAGTTGTTTATGTAACCTATAATATCACAGGTAGGATTAATTAAACAAATACATCAAAACTCTAATTCACCCTAATGAACATTTTAGAACATTTTATTTTAGTGTGAAAAAAAGTATACAATTTGTATATACAAGTACACATCATAACAATCTAGGACCTTTTGCAGTGGTGTAATAAACATCATAATTCTTCTTAAAATCATTTGCATCTGTTGATAGCACTACATATTCCGGTAATCTATTCCAAAGTCCTACCACTCTATTGCTAAAAAAGAATTTTCTGATATTCAATCTACTTCTATTTGCTTCTACAGTATATGTGTGGCCTCTCAGTCCCTTGTACCCCCTTCTAGTAAAAAATACATCAGGGTTTACTACTTCTAAAACATGCATAATCAATACATTTCTATTAAGTCTCCCCAATCCCTCCTATTTTCTAACAATGTTAATCCTAACACTTTTAGCCTATCCTCATAACTATTACCTTTTAATTCTGGTACTAACTTAGTTGCACATCTCTGGACTTTTTCTAAAAGATTTTTATCACTCTCCAAGTATGGTGACCAGGCCTGTGCACAGTACTCTAGGTGTGGACGGACATGAGTCTTATATAGTAAAAGGAATGAATCCTTGTCTATATATGAAACGGTATGCTTAATCAGTCCCAGTACTCTGTTCGCCTTAGCCGCAGCACTGGCAATATACCTGGAGAATGATAGTTTATCAGTTACTATGATACCAAGATCCTTTTCATCATTTACAATATCTAGTATATTTCCGTTCATACAGTAATCGTAACACAGATTTCTATTTCCTACGTGTAACACCTTACATTTATCTTCATTAAAAGCTAATAACCATTCTCTTGACCATAGTATTAATTGCATATATACACAGCAAATTCTGGCAGGAAGGGAACAAAATGGAACAATAATTACGGTTGTATTTTAGCACTGATTGCATTTGAACCCATGTAGGCAAGGTTTAAGCGTTTCTTTACCACTAGTCTTCCACTCACCTACTTCACTTCAGTCATCTTCTGCACTAACAAAATATTTCTGGCAGTAATGGAAAATATGAGATGATTAAACACTGAATTTGCAATTTTTGATCTAAATTTAGTTTTAGCAACTTTCAGCACTCTGTCTGTATATTATGCATTGAAAATCCGGGAGAAGGGAATTGTCAGTGGTCAGGAATTTATGTTACCGTTGCAGAATAGGGCTATGTACTAGCTGAACCCGTGGAAGTTCCACGGTTTAATTAGGAACAACCACCAAGAAATAAAGATCAACATGACCGTTTTAATGCTTTATTTATGAGTTACATATATACAACACAACAAAATAAATTTAATAAAGTAAACAAATAAACAAAACTACTGTTTAAATGTCTGCTTATTCTTCTGTGCTTTCTGTTTCTTTCTCTCTTTCTCTTAGACGTATATTCCTCCCAGCCGTCAAGCCCATCTCTCTTCCCCCCTCCCTTTAAAATGTGATTTAAGCATCTAGCAGTCAAACCTCTCTCTCTTTAAAACGTGATGTGCTATCGTGACATGATAGAATGGATAGTGGTTACACACTTTAATTATTGTGACTAGCATGGCTGTGGAGTCGTAGACAATAGTGGAGTTGTAGTCGGAGGAATTTGGGGTTACTGGAGTCGGAGTTGGCGTCAGAAAATATACCGACCCGGACTCCAACTCTGAGCAAATGTAAATAGTAACATTACTACATAAAAAAACGCCCAATAGATCGGTTATTGAGCTACTTCCTGTGGAAAGCCTAGCTGAATGTAAATTAACTTTTCACAACTGACAAATTTCCTGAGAAAACGGAAGTCTTATGGATTAAAAGCACAAAAAAATTACTTACAAATTTTTTTTCTATTTTTGAAAATGTGTAACACATGGTTATACGGATGTAAATGGTACTTAAACACAGTATTAAAGGTTTAAGAAAGTATATTTTTCATTAAAAAGTATAATTAAATAACATATTCATCATTAACACAATAATTAAATTAAAACGCCTGTTTTTTGTTCTTTAATATTAATTCTAAAAAAAAAAGGCAGAAAGCAAAATATTTGAACATTATTGCAACTTAAATTTGTCTACATACAACATTTACAGTGCATCTGACACATGCCAAACTAACATGTTGTAATGTGAGATTGTAAAATATGGTAGTTAAACACAGAAAGACTTCCAAATTTTTGTGATCAAATTTGTTTTACATATAGAAACAGAGAAAAACAAGCTTTTTCACAGATTAGGAATCAATTTTGTTAAGATGTTTTTTTACCGAATATCGGCAATACCACGCAAATTAAATTAATTTGATTTTTATGAAATTAAAATAATTATCATTGTAACAGTACACAACACAAAAATAGTGGGTATTTATTGTATAACTGCTGTATTGCGAACCGTAGTGCCAAATCAAGTACCCGTGTTATACAAGAGGTTACAATTTTATATCTATTTTTCACCTCAAAATCTAGTACTTGTATTATGCAAGAATCATATTATACACAAAGAAATAAGGTAAGTCAGTGGATTCATGCTGTGAATTGTTAGAGCAAGAAATTTTCAGTAAGAACAGCAAGCCAGCAATTGGGGCTTTCGGAGATGATATTAGTTGACAGCTATAGTTTCGTTCATGAAATATGTGCAAAATATTTCACAGAAAATCTCATTAAACTTGGAGGTCTTAATGTAATTGTGGAAATAGATAAGTCATGCTTTTCCCACAAGCCAAAAAGCATTTATCCCCATTAAACTGCTTTAGCAGGGAAGGATGTTTAAAAACTGAGGTTGGGGATGATATTAAAATGGCAACTCTAGAAGATGGGGGATGTTAAAGTTCTCTGCTTTGCTTTGTCTGGCTCAAAGCCAAAAGTTGTTTAGACTGGATGAGATTATTCCATAAGTTTTCAATGTTTATGTGGATTTTTATCTGCAAAATTTACCTGAGTCTTTATTCTATTCAATTCTTAAGTTCATACATATGGATCAGATAACAGGTTAAATCTTTAATCCAATATTTTATTTTTAAGGAAGCAAAAGGTAGAAATGTTCTGAAACATTAGAATCTTGTCATATTAGCAAACAGCATTTATATTGAATACTCTAGAAACACAAATATTAAACATAATGCAATGAATTATCTATGAATTATATTATAAATATATATAATGTATAATATTTGGATAATATAATGTATAATATATGAGGAGAATATGTATAATATATAAGTGTCATTATAATTATCATATTCTGTCGATT
>VCCN01002810.1:4931111-4941900 GCA_006491835.1 Architeuthis dux | reverse complement strand
TAGAAACATATATTAAACATAATGCAAATCTGTTTTATTTTATTATTGCAGGTGTAATGGCATTGCTGAAGTGTATGGTTATAATGTAGACTATTCTGGAGTTGGAGAAACTGATAAAATACCAAATCTTGGCTACTGCAGCCAGATAGCTACTTTCAACAGACTGCAAGATATTTCCTATGATCCCATCAGGAAAGAAGAAACTTACAAATTTGTAACTATTTCCTTTTCATATTTTTGCATCTATACTTGTGCAGTGATTGTGAAGAGATGGGAAATATCTTTAAAAATCCAGCATCCTTGCTTCAACCTTTTGGCTGCCAAGTATATTTGTTAACATTGTAACTGCTGTGCTGAGTTCTTCTCGTAAAACATTGATGTAAATAGAAAGTCTTCATTGCACGTTTAAAATGGTTTCATTTTCATAAAAAACAGCTAATATGTACAACAGAATATCTGAGAGATCTAATGTATACATAAGTGTGTCAAAATAAAATATTTTAATAATTAGTATGAAATATCTTAAAACATGGATCTACATATAAGTCCACCTTACATTCAGTACATTCGTATGTAATCTCTCACAATTTTTCATTTTGCAAACATAATTTACTCTTTCTAGTGGGGTTATGCCGTCTTGCGAAAGAATAACACACTATCGTAAGATGAGTTATCTCGTCTGTGGAACTGGGCTGAGGACTTGCTAAGACAAGTTATCTCATTTGTAGCAGTGGATTGATGATTTGCTAAGATGAGTTCTCTCATCTGTGGTAGCAAACAGGTTAAAACAGTTCCAAAGTGATGCTTGACCTACAAATGGCTGTGTCTGTCACCTTTTAAGCATACCAGGTTGGTATAGCAATGATTTCTTAACACTTAGGTGTAGGTAGCTCACCAAAATAAAAGTTCACAGTGGGATAAGTACATAAACTATTACATAAGTTGGGAAAATGGCTTTAATAAATTTGATAATGATGACAGCTATACATCTCATGTTTCTTATCACTCAACTTGAACCAATAATGACAATCAAAATAATAACAATCTTGATAGTTATTTAAAATGATATGAGAATATAGGAAATAACCTAAAATAACAAAATTACTGGTACAACTTAGTAATGAGACTCTAATGCTATCATTACTATTCACACTATTTTCAATAAGAATTACAACAGCAACAAATTGAAGCAGGTCTTGCTTTGTGGCTGAGATAGTTGTGTATTTCACACTGATGTTCAAGCCCAGTTGAAAAGTCAGGATTTCAAATGCTGATTTTCCAGGTGTAACAACCTCACCTTCACCTAGATTCTTAGCAAGCACCATCCTGCTGCGGGTTTTTGTCTTGTCTGGTCAGCAGATGTTCAATAAAGAGTGTACAGTCAGACTGTTCAACCCACGATGTGGTGTAAATTATATCAGGTAGGGGTAGGGTTCACATGTAAGAGTTTGTAGTCATTCATGTTGCTTCGCTTTGATCTTCGATAAACTGATGCTGGTTGAAACATTTGAAAAAAAACAAGTGCGAGAAATGACAGGATTCTATGGATACATCATCAGTTTCTTTCAGTTGAGTGCAGTGTTCACAAACTCAGGTATCTCTGTTAGGAACTGGTAGATACTACAACTGGGAAGTGGTAGGAATGTGGCTTGTTCTTCTAATAGGGAAATGTGTTGTTTTTACATCCTGACATCTTTAACAGACAGCATGTAGCCTCTTGCCGAATACTAGCATCAATCCTGTTCGATTGTTCTACAATATGGCAGTGATGAGCCACCAGTGATGTGAATCCCTTCGATCAGCAAATAATGACTGTTCAGGTCACAAAGACGGCCTGCTGAGATAAAAGTAAAGGACTATTGACCCGTGACAATTCCTGGGTTGAGTAGGATGTGGCACCTCACGCCTGGTCTTTTTTGTCAGTAGAACTCTGCCATCTAACTGCTTGACATCTAATGGCTGGTGTAGAGGGTTGTAGGAGGGGCTGTCACGAATGGGCCATCCCTTAATCTGTAACTTATATTATTCAGTTAGCTTAACTACAAGCGGTTACTACTGATAATTTGTAAAATTCGACCTAAATGGTTTTTCTACCTTGCCACACAGGCAGGCCCACCTCACTTGGAAATTGGTGCAACACAATCTTTCTAATTCCTATTTCTCATTTTTTGGTCTTGTTCAGGAGTAAATTAAGTTTGGCAGACTTATTTAGCGTGTTGCTATATAGAGGTTTTTCAATACTTGCTACAACTTAGTTTCACAGATCATTGTAAATAAAGTGTGTTCAATCCTCATGGATGCCCTATCATGGCCCTTGTGCTAGACTAAGCTAAGCTTAGTAAATACAAATAATAGTAGTAGTAGCAGCAGCAGCAGCACTGAATAGGGCTAGATGAAAATATTCTTGAAATAAGTAAAAAAAGAATGGTTATGAATAATTTTGAGCATAAGTGTATATATATGTAGATACATCAAGAAGTTTGCTGCGTAATTATGAATAAAGCATTTATTTTCCACAACAAATATTATTTTTTCAACACTCTCCTTCCTTAATTCTCACTTAATTCAGTGGGGAATAATTAATTATCACCTAGATCGAACATTATACAGTGAAAATTTCTGATCAAAATCCAGCTAATAACTATATGTCAGGCTACAGATTTAGTGACCATCCTCGTTGTTGGCTTATAATTAGAAACTGGTAAAATAAATTATTGCCTTTTATTTGTAAAGATTCAAAATATTCAAATTAATTGATATTAAAATTAATAATAATAAATAAATAATAATACTTAATAAAATTTAATTTAAAATATTGATAATAAAAAATTAATGATATTAAAATTAATTATTATCAAGTAATAACTAAAAGTAATAATTATCTGTATTTTATTAATCATGCTAAATTACTAACTTCAACTGTATTATATTCTATGAAATATTTTGTCAAGCCAAAACTAGGTCAAGGTAAGTTATTGAAATGTTTTAATTTTTACTTTGAATTGCTCTTTGGCTTTGGATATGGTGGATGTTCAAATGAAAACATACACCCTTTAAATAGTTATTTCAAGCAACTATAAATATTTATTGCAGTTACTTTTTATTACACTTTTAAAATTTACAATATTATAAATTATGTAAGTAGAAACTTGGATCTGAAGCTTTAGAAATTGTCTCAACATTTTTATAAATTTTTTCTTGTAAAGGAAGCAAATCAAAAGTTATTCACTTACCTCTTTCTTTCATTTTTTCTTTTACAGATCACCAAGATCCAATATCCTTATAAGAGCAAAGAACGGAAAAAGTCATATTTATTGGATTCTGTAAATTTTTACTTAAATAAATATGCACATGATTGGTTCAAGTCAAATGATGAAGAAGAAGAAGAAGAAGAAGAAGAAGAAGAAGAAGCAAAAACAAAAACAAAAGAGCCATCAGAAGTCAATGTTCCATTAACAGAATTAATGTTGTATAGTGGAGTATGGGAAAACTGTTCAGATATCAATTCACTCAGGTTGGTAATGTAATATTATCAGTTTGATACACCAATATAACAGGTTTGGTTAGTCTCTCAATAATGACTGTAACATGACCAACGTCTTTTGGCAGCATGCCGTGTTGGGGGTGATCAATGAATAAGTTACTTCTCTCGACTTTTGTTGGGCAGTGATCACAAAAAAGTCTGAATTTTCAAAAAACAAGTGTGAATGCTGCCGGACACAAACTAAAGGATCTATTCTAGAGGTCGGCCGATTAATCGTCCAGCCGGTTAATCGGGCAGATATTTGACATTTTGAGATAATTGGCATCGGCCAATTATTGAGCTAATGAGGCCTATTTTTATTCTAATAGAAAAAAGTACCTTTTAGTTTAAAATTAAAACTGAAAGGTTGAAAGAGAAGGGAACAAAAAAGAATGTAATTTTTCATGAATTTAGTGTTCTGACAAGGTAGATAGACTACATCAGGTTGGCGAGATCAAAGGGTTGACCGAGTTGAAGGTGGGATAGTAAATTCCAGAGTGACGACTGTACAACACTGAGTGAGGGGGTATCGAGGGCTGTCGAC
The DNA here is from genome assembly GCA_006491835.1 of Architeuthis dux. Taxonomy (NCBI): domain Eukaryota; kingdom Metazoa; phylum Mollusca; class Cephalopoda; order Oegopsida; family Architeuthidae; genus Architeuthis; species Architeuthis dux. The sequence continues at coordinate 4,937,833 of VCCN01002810.1, read as the reverse complement.
TGGTTGTGTGTGGAAGCAAAGCAAAGAAAATATAGGAATAAAATAAAGGGTAAACGTTGAAGTAGACTATAACTAATGTATACACTTCATAACTTTTTTATAATACATTATTTTAGTGTTAAATAAATGTTCATTGGGACCAAAAACAAAGAAAAGAGCTGCGGCTGGGTGCTACTGTGTGCACTAAACTAACATTGTCTATTTATTTAATATTTACTTATTTTTTATTTATTTATTTATGTATAATGTAAGTTTACATATTTTTGTTCTCTCAGAAACAAGGAGTTGCTGTTGTCTGCTGATAAATGCTGTTAAGTGCACTAAAACATTTATTTTTCATTCATAAGTTTTTTTTTTACAAAGTTTAGTTTTTTGATTAACTGTAGATATTATTTAGTTGATACATTTTTTAAATTAAAAATATGTGCACTGCAGAGACAGAGTGCAGATCTACTTCCAGAGACAATGCAGACAGACAATGTTAAATAAATGTTCATTTAAGTTCAGCAATTTTGTGTCTCATTTGTTATTATTATATATTGGCCATATATATCAGCATCGGCCAACCTACTTTCTAAATATCTGCATTGGTCAAAACCTACTAATCAATTCAACATAAACTTACATTGCAAATTGAATCCCCCATCAAAAATCTATTTAGGGGGAGAATTTTTAAAAAGAAAAAAAACGTTTTTTTCTACACATAATGAGTAAATGTTTAAATTTTCATCCCTCTAACTCCATTGGCACGGCCCGTATGTGTGATACATACTTACATAGCCAGCCAGACCAACTTGAAAACTGAAGAAACCTATGGTGACTGTTTTGGTTGACGGTTTCTACTATAATACAGGTACACCACTGATTTTCCAGTGACAGATGATCTGACACCCCCTTTAAACTAGACAAAATTACAAGCAGACACTTGAATTTCTCGTGGCTCTCACACTAGTTCACTGAGTGGCCACAGGTGGCGTATGTAGAGCCATCTCTTAATTGTTTATACTGTGGTGAGTTTGTAAAATTTCTAGCTTAATTTGCTTATATTTACTCTTAGTAATGGCTTCTAAGCAAAGTGCAGGTGTCAGTGGTGGTGTACAGAACAAATACAAGTCCACATCGATGCAGGAAAAGGTAGAAGTGTTGAGAAAACTCAACTGCAGAGTTTCAGTACAGAAGCTGTGTGAAACATATGCTATTGGCTCATCAACTGTAAATGATATAAAAAAGCAAAGGGAGAAAATATTGTAATTCTTTACAGAGTGTTTCAAAGAAGCAAATGAGTATTTATATTTAATATTTGTTCAATTTAAGTTTCTAACAGTCCTAATGTTCTAAGGATATGAGATGTGCATAATTTGTGTATTATTGAATTATTAGTATGAGACTTATCTGTCTGGCAAAATGGATAACCTGGCATGATTCTGGGAATAAGGGTGCCGGAAAATGGTGGTGTGCCTGTATAATACAATACTTCATTTTCATAGTTTGGTGATCTTCTTCCCTAATTGGTAGGGATGTTGAAATATACAACCTTTACATCTGTAGTGGTTGTTGTGAGTGCTTGCTGCATATAACATGTTAGTTGGAGAGAGAACGAGGGGTTGAACAAGGGATGAGGTTTCTTCTCCAGTCAAAAAAGAACCCATTTCGTCTGACCATCTCCGACTGTATGGAAGAGCGGCAGGACTCGAGTAGAATCTTTTCGCTGACTCCTACTGCTCCTGCTTCCTTTAGTTACTTGCCGTGTCTAGCTAGTTGCTTTTTATAAAGCTACATAATCATATGTATACATAAATCATGTGACCTGATTACATGCTTTGCTTTTATTCGACCATGTGTAAAACTGATGTGTTCTTTTGAACATGATATTATGAGTTTCTGTGGTCAAGCCACACTGTTGAATATATTATAGTAACTATTGATGTAGTATAATCAGTGGAGGTGTGGATGGCCTAATGGTTAACAGCACAGAGAATGTCCCCGGTCTACAATTTTGAGGAGGCCTACTCCTAAGATGTAGCTGCTGAAGGGGCGGGGCGATGTGAAGTCACATGTTAGTGTGAAATGGGGCCTTCTTTTCCCATCTGGCCCAGGCCTACTGCCAGCTCGGCCCGGCCCTGCTGTTTGCCTAGCTAGCAGTTATACAAAAATTATATATTGTTATCTGATAATACCTTTCTTTTTGATTTTCCAGAAAATCTTTGGTTTGTGCTGGTTACACCCTGACATCAGATGGGCATTCAGTTGTGGTTGAGAGAAAAACATGTGAATGGTTTGAGGAGGAATCAGATGATAATTTACTCAATGATGAAAATGAATTTGGTGGAGGTCAATTCTCTGATGCTGAGGATGATTGCACAAAAAATGTACTCACCAAAGACTACACAGTTCCTTGTTTTGAAGAACAATGGGCCTAAAAAGAGACTTTGCTTTTATTTCTCCTAAAAAGAACATATAGTTAAAACTTGATTTAACTAAGAAATACATTTGAAGTTTTCTAAAGTGATTATTTATTGAAAGAAAGGAAGTTCAAATTGTGTAAACATTAAAGAACACATCATTAACACAGGGGGCAATTACTAAATGCTATATGTACAGCCCTAGGTTTTATCCTCAGGAAATCTCAAGTCAGACTAACCATCCACTATTGCTCTGAAATAAAGAACCGCCACTATCCTGCCTCACACACTGAACAGGTGAATAAGTTAGCTGGTGTTCCAAATTGTAGCAGCAGTTTAATACAACAGCATTATTCTTTCTTTAACTCTTACTATGACCTGTATTTCACTGAGTTGTTCATGTCCTTTTACTTGCACACTTTTTCTGCCATACAGGCTCTTGGAATCCAGCTGGACATATTGTATTAAATGACCATGCATTGAGCTGTCTTTCTGCAGACAATATTTCTGTAGAATCAGTTCTTTAGATTTGCATTCTCTTTTGAGGTTAAGTCATATCAAACATTTTGTTGTCTTGTGTGTATAACCAACCCAGGATGTCCTTCCAGGCTTTTATAATGAAATCCTGATGGCATCCTTTTTTTCTCTCTTCAGATGTCCTTGAGAAAAAAATGTATTTTTTTATCATAATTACATTAAAAAAGTGATTTTGTAAGATACAGTATATATTTAAACTCATGTATTTGCTGTGATATATTGTGTTGCTATGTTCTGCCACCAATGTGTAGAATTACCTTTATTTCATTGCCATTGACTAAATGCAAATGGCTGACTATCAGTTTTATTTCCTGCTAACATTTAAAAAATATTTTTTGGGATGAGTCTTAATAAAAAAAAAAAATTTGTCTTTTAAACTTTGAATATAACAGATATTTGATCATATAATTTGTAATTTTTGGTCCCAATTTGTGAGACAATGTATTTTTGCTATGATACATTAATTCATTTGTACCAGTTTCACCACCTGCTGTTTTTATCACAATATGACAGATATAGGAATGAGAACAACATACTCTGTGGATCAAATAAAGAGTTCCAAGCAGCATTCCCAGATGGTCAACGAATGCGACAGACACCTGACCAAGACCAGAGAATACAGCAGCCAAAACATTGTGATAAAAACAACAAAGATGAGGAAACAAGTCTGAATGAATCAATGCATAATAAGATTTTTAGATTAGGTTTTAAAAAAGTACAATCAAATTTAAACTTCTCTTTGCTGTGAAACCAGAATTAGCCTTTAATTACATCAAAGGTTTTGTTCAGAGTTTGTGATCATTTGAATTGCTTTCAGTATGTTGCAAAATATGCATGTGCATGTGTTTGAATTTTCAGACAAAGGAAAACCATTGGTCTAAAAGGAATACAAAATAGTATGGTCCGCTTAACCAATCAACGGACAGCTCCCACTACTGATTGGGTGAATCTTAAAACAAAGAAGCCCCCGGAGCTGGGTGGCAGCAGCAGGCAGATTCGAATTGTAATGGCAGTTAAGACAGAGGCTAGTAGGCGACATGACAGCTGGAACAGAATAGGAACTAGCTATCGAGTTAATGTCCAATAAAGAATAAGCAGTATGGATTTAGATACAAGATGTTTCTCTCAACTTTGTTCAAATCTCTGTTCAGCGTTTCTGCTCTTCTTTCAAATTTGAACTCTTCATTTCCCTCTCTGATCATTTGTCCGGCTTTTCTGTATGTTGTTTTCGTCTTTGTTTTATGGAAGCTGCGCTTGTGACTCCAACAAAGCCGTTCTATTCGCTTTTTGTCAGTTGTATGTGGAAAAAGGGACTCTGTTGTATAACCAGCTGCATGTGGAAACGTGCAACTTGATATATAACTTGGAAAAAAGAATGCACCACTAGACAGAAAAGAAAAACATACCACAACGGACGGTAATAGTTGCAGAACAAGTGACAGCAAATCTCAACATGGGAGAAACAGACAAAGGAAGAAAAGAAAAGAAAACAAACAAACAAACAAACAGGAGACTCTTTTCAGCAAAAGAAAAAAATGAAAAATGAACGAGGGAACTACTACCTTTCCTTAAAGAGTTACAGATAGTTTTTTTTTATTTGTAGGAAGAATGAACTTTGTATTTGAAGAACTATGAACATTATTCTTTTTCTCCTTTTTAAGAAGAATTACAGACATTTTTTCCCCCATTATTTTTTCTTTACAAACTAGGGGATTTTTGATTATACCAATAAGTGGTGAGTCTATTTGTTTCCTATATTTTATCAGCAGTATTTGTCAATTGTTTTTATTCATTGTTTGTTGAACTATTTTCTTTTGACCACCTTTTACTGTAATAAATGTAATGTAATGTGTGATTGGCATGTGTAATGCATGACAGATTAATTAGTAATTTACTGGAAATACGCTTTTGGTTTTTGACTGATACTTTAACTAATTTGTTTACGCTTGGACTTGTTGGAAGTACTCGCGTTTCGAAAAGTCATGTATGTCTGGTGAAGGCTAAAATAGCCTCTGTTTATACATGTGTTTTAGGTATGTATTCAAAAAGAAAGTCGGAACAGATTTTGTCCCGGTAAGGCAAAATTTGACTTTGTTATATGTAGTAGAATGTTTTTGACTTGAGCGTAGCTTAAGGTGTCGATGAATATCACGTGCACCTTGCCTTATTTGTGGGACTGAACTATAGGTCTGCTATGAAGTTAGCATGGCGGACAGTCATGGTTTACAGGACGAATGTTTTTTCTGCTGAAGGTATTGTAGCCTTGTTATATATTATAAGTTTCTGTTTTTATTCACCAAGGATATCGTTCAGGATGAAATGGTAGTCCTGGTAAGGCAAGATTTTCGCCTTGTGTTATATAATATTGTTTTTTTTTTCTTCTCAGCAATATTGTATTTTGTTTGTAAATCGTTTTTTTCTTCATGTTACTTATGGTATTGTTGAGATGTGTGTCTTTCTGTTGATTTTATATGGAAACATTTTGCTCATTGATTTGTTGAGTGCTTTGAAAATGAAATAAAATTAAAGGGTTCATTTGTATAGATGCAGAGACGTTGAACGGATGATTCAGGCTTAAGCAAATATGTAACATGTACGAGTAGGGTTTCTGAGATTTTGCAAAAATATATGCAAATGCAATTAGACCGTTGTCCCATGATGTTGTAGGTTTTATGGCAAATTATGGTAATATCAAAAGGAAGAAGATCTGTATATGCATGCGCATTTTCTTTTTTTAGATTTAGTGTTTTTGAGAAAATTTTGGTTAAAGTTTCTTTTTACAAAGGGGCATATATTACAAATATGGACGTGTTTATGTGTTTGAATTTTCAAACGAAGGAAAACCATTAGTCAAAATGGGAATTCAAAATACACATCTGTACATTCATACATGGCCGTCAATTTTAGCAGGAATTATTATGGGAGTGGTTGGCTTATCGCAGAATCCCTTACAAAATAGTATAGTCCATTTAGCCAATCAATGGACAACTCAAGGATAGCTCTCGCTTCTGATTGGGTGAATCTTAAAACAAAGAAGTGCCCGGAGCTGGCAGATTCAAATTGTAATGGCTGTTAGGACAGAGGCTAGTAGGAGACATGGTGTCTCTCCCAGCAGTCCACTGGTGAGTCGGCGTGATCAGAATAGGAACGAGCTATTGAGTTAATGTCCAACGAAGAATAAGCTGTATGGATTTAGATACAAGATGTTTCTCTCAATGTTGTTCAAATCTCCGTTCAGTGTTTCTGCTCTTCTGTCAAATTTGAACCCTTCATTTCCGTCTCTGATCATTTGTCCGGCTTTTTTGTATATTGTTTTCGTCTTTATTTTATGGAAGCTGCGCTTGTGATTCCTACGACAATGGCTTTTCGTCAGAGCTGCACATAGAAACATGCAGCTGGTTATACAGCAAGTATTTGATATTAGTAGTATTGTTAGTAACAATTATTGCAGTTGTTATCTTTAGTTCAATCGCAAACTGTGAGTCAAATTGTTTGGCTTCCCATTTAGTGTTCAGTCTGCAATCTATAATAAAAGTGTACTGGTCACTGAAGTTTGAGAGAGAGTGATGTCTCTTTTTTGTTGACAGATATGATATCTTTGTTTCAATAGAAAAAAAAAATGCTAATACAAACAAAAAAGTAGAACAAAGACTAAAAGTATAAGCTACATTACTAAAAATGCTGACAAACATTTTATATCGCCTAATCTCTTGCATGTATATATATATGTTATATATGTATTATTTTGCTAAGTCTGACCACTATCCATGCTATTCTGTCTGA
>VCCN01002810.1:4907575-4929879 GCA_006491835.1 Architeuthis dux | reverse complement strand
TTTCTTTGTCCTATTCCATATTTTCCTACATTAGATTCGCCAGTATTTCCTTGGCCTACCTTACCGTTAAAGTCGCCCATGAGTATTGTGTAATTAGTCTTCTCTTTGTCCATTATCTTACCGATATCGTCATAAAACTCTTGGTCCGAACTTTTCAAAGTAGGTGCGTAAACCTGGATTACCTTTAGCGTGTATCTTTTGTTTAGTCTAACTGTTATCCAAGCGATATTGGATTACCTTTAGTGTGTATTTTTTGACTAATATCCATGCTATTCTGCCTGATATACTGTCAAAACTTATTAGGTTGCCTGCGATGTTGTTATTAACTAAGAATCCTACGTCACTGAATTTTTTTATCGTCTCTCCCTTTGTAATAGAATAGGTGGTTACTTACCTTAAGCTTTAGAAGATTTTCTCCTTTTCTGTGGGTTTCACTTATACCTACAATGTGCCAGTCGATGTTGTCCAATTCCATTTGTAGTTGGTCTAGTCTATGGTCCTCAGCTATGCCACGAACATTGTAAGTGTAGATCTTCATGTTGTTTAGTTTGTTTAGTGTCCAAAAGTTTGTCTTGCTTGGACAGTGTCTGCTCGCTTTCGAGGGCACATTGCCCGCAGGCACACGAAGCAATGCGGTTGGACCTTTGTTAGGCGATGATCCAACAGGAACGCTACAATATTTATATGGTTGTGCTGTTATATTGGATTTGGGAAGGTGGTGGCTGATTTGGCTCACCCATTGCCAGTCGTTTCTGGTGAGCGTTTAGGTGGTGCCACTTTATTCAGTATATTCAGTGGGGCCCTGTATATCTACAGGGGGTCTCTATGGTCCATGCCGTCTCAGACTTTGGAGTGCTTAATGTAAGTTACTATAGCTACTTGGGAATATTAGTTCTAGTTCATTCATTCATTTCGGTCCCTTATCTCTTTAAGTCATGACTTATAAAGAGTCCACAGAAATCTTTCGTCTTCTTCTCTGACGGTGCCTGTACAATGTTATTTCGTCATACTTGATAACAATAAATATGAATCCAGATTATTATTAATTTTTTTTTTCTCTTTGATTCATCAGGGTTTCTTCACTTGGGTTTTGGTCATAATCCCGAATGTTGAAATCCTGAAAAATCAGAATCCCTAAAGGTTGAAATCCCCACAATGCTGAAAGGTCAAAATCACGAAAATATAATTCTGGAAAAAATAATAAAAAAAGTTCTTAAAAGACATTTGTTTACAGTTTTAAAAAGGGATTTATTTGAGAAACAAAAACCCATTTACTTAAAAAAATATATACCCTAACCCTATTGTATCCCATTGTGTTGTAGGGAATACAGTAAGAAAAAATGCCATAAAAAAATTCAAAAAACCCTCAATACAGTATCAAGCCAAGAATGATCTCTATAAACAACCAGGACACCTACCTCTCTTATTTAGCCTTTTTTCAATGGTAATTGCAGTTTTTGAGATTGGGGATTTGGGGATTTTAGCTTTTAGGGATTATGATCATTCAGGATTTCAACATTCGGGATCATGGCGTTCAGGATTGTGTCTTTTGAGATTGGGATTGGCACTGCTTCACTCTGAAGGTAAAGAAATGAAAAGATTCTAAAAAGAATGGCATTTATTTCCTAGTTCTTTATACAACTTGTGACTTTAAAATCTTCTCATTTCAACCTGATTTATTATTTCCATAGTTGAAGAGGTTCAATTTGATTGAGGAACTAGGCTAATTTTTCATTATAAAATCGGACTTTTTGTATTACTACTATTATTACTAAAAGTTTTTTTAACTATAAAAATGTCACCTGAAGAAGAAAAACTGTCTGCTGATTCAAATGAGGACCTAGCTAAATACAGTTGGGGAAAACTTATCAAGATTCCTTTATTGTTCATTGTCCTTTATTTTAATTATGGAAAGGTAATCCCATTCATTCACTTTTATTAATCTCTCCCTTATTGACTGTCTGGATATTTATGTATGACATAGCATAAGAAAGAATTCTAATGTTCTGAAAATTGAGATAATTGTTTAGAATTAATGTCAGTGGCTTTTTATTATGTCCAGAAACATTGATCAGAGTCACAATTCTCTCTCCAAATGTTTTAGAAATAGTTGATATACAAAATTATTAATCACTGCTACCCACAACACTGTTTTTAAAAAGAATTACCCCTCAAAATAGGTTTTTAGTGGGGTGTGTGATGTCCTGCCGGGCTGCGCAAGGAGTTACCTCCCTTGATGGAAGTGAGTTCCCGGTAATGCGCCAGGCAAACCGGGGTAAAATAAAGAGAATCACACAAAGTGGAGGGACAGAGAGTCCTCTCTCTGATGGTGATCGGTTGTTCTTTTGCTTCATCTTTCCCTTTCAGTGAGATTCCCACGAGCTGGGAGACACTACAGGGGGTTCAATTTACAATGTAAGTTCATGCCAAATTGACCCCTTAGTTTGTGTCCAGCAGCATTCTCACTTGTTTTTGGAAAATTTGGACTATTTAGTGATCACTGCCCACCACCACTGTTGAATTTACAAGATAAAAAGAAGCATATATAGATGGCAGTGAGTCATAATTTCCATTGGTATGCTTGTATTCTTTTGTTTTTGATCTACAAAAATAATATTCTTTAATTCTATTATTATTTTAGTCTATAATGAAGCTCAGGAAAGTAGTTTTTTTTTCTTTTATCCCTAATTATTTTATTTGCTGGATTTGAAGATTGTAAGACACAAAACAATTATGCATAAAGGTTATTGAACTCTTCTTTTAAGTTATTTGCTAAACCATAACACTCTTATTTAAGGAAATGAATTTACAGAAGAAAAAGTCAGATTATTTAATCTCTTACTCTTAATATACAGAGTTCAATAACTTTTTTATTATCAATGCTTGAAAAGATATTTCTTATCCAAATTTTATCAAAACTAGTTCAGCAGATTTGGACTATTATTGTAACATCAGTTAAAGACTGCATTACCCAAGTGATATGCATGAGGGTGGATCAATAAGTTTGTAGCTGACACATAGTTATTAGCTGAATTTTGACATGAAATTTTGACTGTATAATGTTCGATCTATGTGATCAATATTCACCACTGAAATAAGGAAGGAGATTATGGGGTAAAATAAATGCTTTTTTCAACATTAGGCTACTGACTTATTGATGTACCTACATATGAGGGTTAGTCTGCTCGGATAGTGTAATGGTTAGCACATTAGAGGTCCTGGTGTGATCAAAGAGTGTTGAAAATTCTTCATTGGGACAAATTTCCCTGCGGACTCAGCAGCTAATTGAGTGCACTCTAAGCTGTGTGATTAGGGTGGAGGTATCCTTTTGGTGGACTTGCATCCTGCCAAGGGGGTGGTCATAAAGACTTGTAAGAATAAAGTTCTGGTCTTGACCAGACTTGAAAACTTGCAAGGATCACTAAGCTGAAGCATGCAAAAGAAACCAGAATTTTTTCACCAGTCGTATATACTCCAATGGGTGTTGTCTCTTAAAAGACGGATGCTCCACCTTTATGTATGAGGGTGGATCAATAAGTCTTTAGCCTGACACATATTTATTAGCTGAATTTCGATATGAAATTTTCACTGTATATTGTTCAATCTATGTGATTAATATTCACTACTGAATTAAGTGCATTGACAAGGAATGAGATTATGTTCAAAAATGAATATTTGTTGTATAAAACATTGCTTTTTTCATCATTACACTACAGACTTATTGATGTACCTCTGTATAGTCATTTTAAAACAAAGTAATGAGCAAATATAAAACGAATGATTTAGAGTTTTATTAAATTTTCCAATGGTGTAAGGCAAGATTACTGCTTTTTTTTTCTTGAAACATTGAAGAGTACTTACAAAATCATTCTGTAGAAAAAGAATTTACATTTTGTTCTCATTCAATAATTTTGCAGATTTTACATTTTAAATGAAGGTGCAAAGTGTCCAAACAGTTAGTAGCATGGGGAATGGAATTGGCTGCCAGAGTTCAAACTCTGGCTGAGACAGTTTGTGTTTCCTTTGCACTAATGCCCTTGGGAAAGGCATGAACCCTCCCTCCCAGCTATGAGAAAATACGTCAAACTAGGCTCTCCAGTTATGGTTAGCAACCAGTCTAAAAGATGGACAACTGAAGAGGGATGGGCTCTGTCAAGCAATCTTGGGCTTGTCACATCCATGACAAAATCATTGGTGGTTCCCCAACGACCCTGCATTGGGTTATAGGATAATAATAAAAAATCTTTAAAATGAAATAATAGAAATAATTTTCAGTGGTTTAGTGATACTGTTGCCGATGACTGAGGAAAAGAAATAATAACAAGGCAGAAACACCTCGCCTGTACAAAACTAAAAAGAAAAAAAGGCAAGCCGACGACTGATGAAAATTGAGAAACCTGAAACCCACGATGATACTAGGCAAACAATATCACTGAGGACTCATCTCGGTGAATCTAAAAGGTGTATGTTCTGAATTGAACAAAAACTAGTTTAGAAAACTTCTTTCTGGAAAAACAAAAAAATACATCACATATTTTGAGAAAATCTAATTGGGATATAAGTGAATAGTCAAAACATAGCAAGCCCAAATAACAAAATGTATATACTTTTGTCTGTAAATTAACTGTATAACAATGAATATGAATATGATTTTGAGCCGATTTGGTTCAGTGTTAGACCGTGGTGAGACTAAATATATCCCAGCAACACAGTATTGTAAGAAATAGATGAAAAATTGCTAAAACCATGTCAAAACAACAGTTCAGTTCAAAAAGGATATTATTTTCTTTTAATTATTGTCAAGACTTAAAATTTTGGCATCTTATTATTTATTCAAAGCTGACTGAAATTTTATAATTGAATGAAACAAAACCAAGAACTTTTTTTCTGTAACTTACAAGTGTAATTTTCAACAGAAAAATTTACTGGACTTGGTGACCAGGAATGCCATTTCAATAACCACTGTTTAAAGTATTAGGGTGTTACACATGAAATGTTTTTTTCTACATCATAGAGAATAATGCTAGGAGTGAAAGATTGACTAATGTAGAGATATTGGAGTGAACACTACTACAGTGCAAACTGTTCAGCATTGGTTCAATAGGTTTGAAGGATTATCAACAGCAGTGGCCAAAGAACAATGGTTCAAGCACTTTCTGGAGACTAGGAATTCAACAGCAACCACATCATGTCATCTCAAGGTTAAACGGTTGGAAAAATCGGTCACATATGAACTGAATAAAATGCTCCATGACAGTTTCAGAACCCATATCTCTCAGCTGACTCTGTCTAAGCTTAAATTTGTGACCACTAAACCTAAAGAATTTTATAGAGATGGCATATTATCATTAGATGTTCATTGGAAAATGGTTAATGCTTCAAAAGGGTCATATTTTGATTAAATATTTACCGTTGTTTTTGTTTATATCATCCTTCATCTTACTATGAAAAACAATATTTCATATGCAACAACCTAATAAATACTAACACTTGTTTTGAGAAAATTTTCTTTTATTTTACTGACTCATTTGAACCTGTGGTAAAAATTTAGTAAACCAAATTATCAAAAATAAAAATAATATTTTTGTTTTTTTTCAAAGTAAAAAGAGTGAATTTGATGAGATTCCAAAAGTAATTCACAAAAATATTTCTTGGATATTATTTCTAATCATATCTGCAAAAACAAAAATATTCAGAACTGATTCAACATTTATAAGAAAGTATTTTTAATATCCTAGGATTTGTTTAAATTTGTATTAACAATGAAATGAATTTACCGGTCTTTAATAAGCAGAAACATATTTTTTTTAAAAATTGTATTCTTATTCAAAAGGTGAAATTCATTCTTTGACCAGCAAAACTTTAATGTTACTCAATGCTTCTAAATCTCAGATTCTGGTGGCAAACATTGCACAATATTGTTACCTTGGCTGTTTCTATCTGTTCTTAATGTTTGTGTAATTGTCATCAATGAGGCCAGCTTTATTAGCCCAAGTTAAAAGGTAGTTTATTTTATTCAAGCACACTAGGATATAAACCCCTTCTATTACAATTCTTTTCTAAATTATTAGAATTTTTTACAATGGCATTTGATAACAAAGAAATAAAACAGAAACAACAAAGATGGAGACAACAATTTTAGTAAAATCATTAACATTCACTGGTATAAAATTTATTTTTCCTAATCAGTGCTGTAGTGCTAAAAAAAGATGTGTGAATGCAAGGCTGCCTGCTCTCGAGGGTCAGGGGTCTTAAAGAAGTTTTAGTTGAAGAAAGATCAAAAGGATAAATAAGGAAAGGTTGTTTGTGTAATAACTCAGAAGAAAAGAAATTTGACTAAACTCATACTGCGAAAAATAAAAATCTGTAAATTTTATATACATTTAACAAACAATTTTGAACCCTGATACCTGATAAAAGAAGAAACAAAATCCTCTAAAAAAATAGTATTGGAATGCCCCCCCCCCCCCCCCGTGGGAATGCTGTTCCCATGTATTCCTATAGCACTACACCACCGTTCATAATACAATAGTCCTTTCTTTCCTTATTAATTCCAGAACTTTCACCCTTTTGCTTAAGGGAAGCGCTTTATGGTTTCTCTTTGGCTTATCTGAATTGCACTTTGGGACCACTATTAAGTAAAACCTATAAATTATTTATTTCTGGGGTTGACCGCGAGTAGGTATTTATCCGCCTCCCCACAAGGGCAGGATGTGACACATAGTCAAGTTTAGTGTGTGGACCCTCATGCGTATGTGTGGGTAAGGACAAAAATTGTCCAGTTCTCTCTGCACTTGCCTTTTAGCACACCTCAGGCATCAGGGATTGACTCTGACCCTACCTAACCCTTTAAATGCAATGGGGAGGTGCAGCCTGGTGTGAGGGGGGGGGGAGCCCCCTGGAACTAGCCACAAATGACCGAGGTTCTGATACCAGGTAAGTAATTGAAAAGACCACTGTAGTTTATTGGATATTTTAATGCCAAAACTTAATGCTTATTTCTCTTCATTTCATTAAATTATTTTATGCAAATAACTTTTTTTATTATAAACTGATTCTTGAATGATCATTAATCAGAACAGAACTTGGTCAGTATTTGAGTTTACAACCATTTAAGAATATCTAGTGCTTGAAGTAAAATATCCACATCTATTCTTTGAAATTCCCAAGCCTGGAAAAAAGAATAGGGATATTAAAATATCAACAGATATTGCCTATTGCCTAAAATTAATTTTGAATTATATCATGGATAAATAGGCATTTTGCTTTAAATAAATTGAAACCTGCACATTTCTTTTTATTAGAATTCTTAAATGCATTGGAACACAAGATTAAATAGTACATGAGGAGCAAGGTCAAGAGCCTTGTGGGTCCCAAGGAATCTCTCCTTTCCACCATAAAGCAATGGAAGCTGACATGGTTTGGTCATGTCACGTGGCGTTACAACCCATGCAAGACCATTATACAGGGCCCCATCAAGGGAGGGTGCAGGCTAGGGCGGCAGCAGAAGAGCTGGTCTGACAACATGAAAAAGTGGACAGATATGACCATACCCAAACTCTTAGTGAATACTGCAGATAGACCAGCATGGAGAAGGATTTTAGCTTCTTCTGCCCTCAGGTGCCCCCCAACAACTGCAGTAGTCGAAGAACTGAACTGAAATAAATATATGCATTTTAAAAAAAAAAATATATCATACAAAATGATGTTAAATTTTCATTGTTTTCTTGCAACTCATATGATAGTTTTTTGCTTACTTAGAAAGAACAGACTATTCCCATAAAATGTGCAGGTATTTTGATATAAGCATTTAAAAAATGTAACAGTCTATCAAATCTGAATTTTACAATATGCAGATTTTAAAATACATGCGCTTCCCTACTTACATACGTTCAATTTACAAACTTTCAGAGATACAAACAAACCTGCCTGTAAATTCAAATTTTGAACACTGAGCCAGTTCAGAAGTTCAACCACCATTCAATACATGGCATTACTGTAGCGGCTCAGCATCAACCTGTAAACACAACACAGTTGGTGTCATGGTGTTATTTGTGGTTTTACAAACACAACACAGTTGGTGTCATGGTGTTATTTGTGGTTTTTACAAATACATATGTTACAGAGATCTAAGCTCACAGTTTATCTTCTTTAAAAAGTCTCACCTTTGTTTGTTAAAGAAATTCTTTATGAAGAAAACAAAAAATTAACTGTGCAGATATCTCTTGATAGGTTTTTCAAGAGAGTTGAGGAGGGATACAAAAGGCAAGACCAACAAGAACAAATGCCATCTATATCTACAGGAGGTTATATAGGGTGGCACAAAAGTCACTTTGTCTTTTAAAACTTAAGGGAAAACTTCTTTTTATTAAAAAAGTTAATTGAGATATATTTATTTTGGACCGTGGAAATTACTTTGAACTAATTGTGGAATATAACATCCCACAAATGCCATCCAGTTTCAGCTTAGCGAATTAATTTCACATGGATCAGAAATTAACTGGCTGCCACGTTCGCCAGATATGACCGCTCTTGATTTTTTTCCTTTGGGGTTATCTGAAACTGAAGAATAATATTCAATAATAGAGCATTGGAACCAGATGAATTATGAGCTGTCATGGAACATTGCCAAGAAAGGTTTTGACTTTGCAAAGCTGAAAATGGAAGGCATTCGCAGGATGTTTTCCAAGATCTAGAATACATATATATAAACGAAAAATTCCTTCACCTTTTTATTAAAAAAGTTATTCAAGTTTTAAAATGGAAAGTGATTTTTGTGCCACCCTATACAACCTTTAAAACCATTCACAGTCCCTGTTTCTCAGACCCTGATGACATACCATTTTCACCCTCATTGCCATCCTTTTTTTAACTCCAACATCCCTGCAAGCAACACAAGTACCAGCAAGCAACACAGTGTCAGGAATAAAGTAAGGACAGTAACATTATAAATATCTTTATTATTACTGCCGACATTTGGACTTACAAACAATCCCCAGGAACCTATCCTGTTCTCAAGTAGGGGAGTTCCTGTATGTATATAGTTAATATTGGATGTATGATCCACTTATGCATCAATATCCTCGTAGACCTTAGTTATGATCCGGTGTGTGGTTTGTAGAAAGAGGTGAAAATAGGAGTTAACACATGATAAAAATAAACTAACTAGTTTGGAACAAAGAAATATGACAAAGATCACAATGTTAGTCCAAAGAAGGTTCCTTGTTTAAAAAATACAATATTGAGAAATTTGATTATACAGCATTCAATCTTAACAAATAAAAACATCAAGAATTAATAGACTTTGCTTAATATTTTTGATTTCCTCATATTTTACAGTTAATGTAAAACAGAAAATATATACATGGAAATTACTTTGCGATAACCATTATTAATTTTTGACTAGTATTTCTATCATCTTAATTTCAGTTGCTTTTCATTGCAACTACTCAGACCATTATTATACGGCTATTAGTAAACAGCACAGATTGGAAATAAAGAATAAGTTCTTGGTAAGAGTCAAACTTGCATCCCTTTCACCCTGGGAAGCCTATCTTACCATGATAGCTGCTCTAACTGTTTGAGCTATGAGAGCTAAGAGTTTGCAGAAGATCAAATCTAACCATATAAACCCATTCCTTATTTTCCCCCCAATCGCTTGGTGCCACTATATTTGATGTTATTGTTTTGTTTACATACATTAGTAGTATTAGTAGTAATGTGGCATACTAAGCTAAGCTTAGTAAATATCAGTACTTGAAGAAGAAATGGGTACCAACATGTAATTCCCTTGCCCTGTGAAATATTATGTTAGACAATATGTCAAACATGGTTCTCCAATGAACCTAATCTGAGTGTAAATAAATATGAAAGTATAAGAATTGTGAGAGAGTGGCAGTGGCAATATCATTAGAAAGGATAGATAAAGTCATAGTTTCGTTTTGATTTGATTAGCTCCTCATGCATTGTCCTCATCATTTTCCTTGTCAAATGGTTGATGTCATCAATTGTCTTCTCAGCCAAGTTGATGGATTCATTCAAATCATTATCTGCTGACTGCAAAATAAAATTTAACAAAAAAAAGCCCATCATTATACTTCAAATGAAAAAGCTGTGGCTATCAATGGATATCACATATTTTTCAATTACTGAAGTGATCACAACCGAGAATGCCCAGGTTACAATTCAAAATGTTCCTTCTCCAAAGTAACAGGCATCACTAACATGACACTAAAGATCTTCACATGTTTTGGTCATATAAAATGTTGTAAAAAAATAAAATAAAAACACATGGCAAAAAAAGAAACATATAACAGTTACTCTAAAGTGTGGTTGATTTTCTTGTAATTTTGAGCATAGGATGATTTTAAAAAAACATAATCTACATATGTAAAATGCAACGTGTATCTATATATTTTTTGTGTGTAACACTTTTCAATGAGCGCACAGATACTACACTCTGATCATAGACAAAGGGCCAGGAAGCGACACTTTGATCCTAGGTAGAGCACACAGATACTAGGGAAAAGTACTGATCCATAAGTAAATAATCCAGTAGGTTTTGACGGGTATTATGCGAGTTGAAATATAAACAAAACCAACCATACTCGTTTATTAATTAAATATTGATTACCTACATGAATTTGCCAGCCTATAAAATACACATTTTTAAAAACAAAAAAATATCCAAATATTATACAGTATCTATAGCACTGATAGTATGAATAGTAGGCTGATCGCTGAAGGCTTGAGCTGTATAGCTAAATGGTCATGGTGAGTTGAGGTAAACAGTGATCTAAAAATGCTCTTGTAAATTATGCTAGCAAATACAGTATATACAGTGAGGTGAAACAAGTATTTGGACACTTACAAAATATTCATTTAATATACTTCTGATGCTCACATGTACTTTAAATTCAAACAGATGATATATTTTGATATAAAATTAAAAATTACTAAGAAAAAAATAAATATTTCCAAACATACAATGCAGAATAAAATATAAACAAAAGTGAAGGTAGAAAAAAGTATTCGAACACTATTAAAAATTCATCATAAAAATGTTATTTAAGAAAAATGCTAAGAACAGTCAACGTGAATCCAATGGTAACTCGAAAGGAGATCCAAGATGATTTGAGAGCAGCTGGTACATTGGTTACTTTCTGTACCTGCATAGAAATTTTTGAAATGTTCCAGCAATACTTAACAAAGGTATGATTTCATCACAGTCATCATTCACTACTTTTATCTTCTTGAAATGAAGCAGTCATGGTTAAAGTAAAGGAGATCTGAACCGAACAAAAAGAATGTTGTAATTAAGCAACATAATGAAGGTTTGAGCTACAGGGCCATTGCTAAGATGTGAAATATCCCTGTCTGTACCATTGGATCGATTATTATGAAGTGGACGAAGTTTGGCACCACCAAAAACCTCCCTCGAACTTGCGCTCCATGGAAAATTTCTCCTCAAGCAACTCGAAAAATGCTAAGAACAGTCAACGTGAATCCAATGGTAACTCGAAAGGAGATCCAAGATGATTTGAGAGCAGCTGGTACATTGGTTACTAAAGAAATTATTAATAATGAACTATACAGGAATGGCTTAAAATCCTGTATGCCACAGAAAACACCTTTGTTGAAAAGAAGGCACAGAAATTCTCGGATGAAGTTCGTTTGTGACTATTTAGATAAGCCTAATTATTTTTGGAAGAACATTCGCTGGTCAGACAAATCAAAGATTTTTTGACAAAAACACAGCTCATCATACATGCAGAAAAGATGGAAGCACCTATGATCCAAAAAACACCCTCCCCACAGTAAAGTACAGAGGTGAAAATATCATGGTTTGGGAGTGTTTCTCTTTAAATGGTACAGAGACACTTCACGTGATTGAAAGAACCACAAATGGAGCGATGTATCAGAGTATTTTGAAAGCTAATGTGTTCTCTTCGGTGGAACAGCTGGAGTTGGAAAAAGGTTGGATCTTTCAACAAGATAACGACCCAAAGCATACAGCTAAAATAACTTGCGAATGGTTTGTTCAGAACAATGTAGAGGTGTTTCAGTGGCCTAGTCAATCTCCTGACTTGAATCCAATTGAAAATTTATAGCGATGCTTGAAAGTTCGAATTCATCAGAGGGACCCCAGAAACATTAATGATTTGAAGGTCTTTTGCAAGGAAGAGTGGGCCAAGATTTCAAAAGAATGTTGGGGAGGGTTTGTGAAGGGTTACAAAAACGTCTCCTAGCAGTAATTGCAAACAGGGTCTATGCAACTAAGTATTAAAATATGAAATGAATATGTCTGAATACTTTTTTCCACCTTCACTTTTGTTTATATTTTATTCTGCATTGTATGTTTGGAAATATGTATTTTTTCTTAGTAATTCTTAATTTTATATCAAAATATATCATCTGTGTGAATTTAAAGTAAATATGAGCATCGGAAGTATATTAAATGAATATTTTGTAAGTGTCCAAATTCTTGTTTCACCTCACTGTACATATAGAATATATATAAGTTGCACACATGTGGCCATGTTCTGATTATGAAGTTGCACACATGTGGCCATGTTCTGATTATGAGCAAGGAAGAGACCAAATGCTAAAAGTTGATAAAGTGTCTGAAGTACTAGGGGTAATGCTTGAATCTTACATTACAAAAACTTATTTTTTAAACAGTTTTGATAATGATTAAGTATTAACATTTTTATTAACTGTTTCAATATTATGAAAAAAATGCAGATTTACACTTTAAAGCTACTTTATTTTCTAAGTGCATACATGTTACATCTTTGCTTGTTTGCTTGTGTGTTGGTTATTTTCTGTTCTTAGCTGTGTTGATTAAACGTGTTTGGTTTGAACCGTATTTAGCTGTGTTTAGAAAAAGAAAAGAGAAATGAAAAGATGTGCATTCAGGGAAATTGCCTGTTGTCTAAAAAGGCCTTCCCAGCTCCCACATCCGGGCCCTCGTTTCCGGGACCGGAAACAGGGCTCTTAAAGGGGACTGTTGGGTAGCTTGCTTTGGCCTGTTTATTGATATTAAACATACATATAGAAACATTACAATACATAACCTAGATTATGTATGCACTTAAAAAATAATGCAGTGATGAAGATTGAAGATGAAGCATTGTCAATCATTATCAATTTTTGACCAGTATTTCTTTCATCTAAAAAGTTTGAATAATATTATAACTAATACTACTAGTGAATGTCAAACAAAGATGGTGATGTATTGGCAGGTAAGGAATACAAGGAACAAATCTATGTGGTTGGATCTGAATGACTGCTACTCGTTGGCTTTCATGACATAATTAAAAAGGCAGGCACCCAAGGATAGGGATGTGAGTTTGAGTCTCGCCAGAGGTTTATTCTTTATTTTCCAATCTGTGCAAATGATGGTCAGGTAGTTGCAATGAAAAGCAAATAAAATTAAGATGAAAGAAACACTAGTAAAAACAAAATATATGAAATAGACAATCAACAAAATGAGACAACTTTTCCATCAACAATTATATAATGAATATTTTGCAAAAATGAGTAATAAATTTACCTGATAGTTTCTGTAGTTGGAATGATTTCTTTGTTGTGAAGGCATATTTTGGCTACTGTAAAAAATAGTGCGTATATTAGCAAGAAGCAAATTTTATAGATAGATAAACTGGATTTCTTTATTGACAGTTTACATAAATATATAAAAAAAGTTTTTAAACATCAGACTGGTTGAACTATGCAACCTGTTAAGGTCATTCAGAGTCCAAGACAAAACCAAAAGAGGAAAAAGTTGATAAAAAGAAGAAAAACGGATCAGGTATATCTTTGTGTTTCTTAAATAATTTAAGATATAAAATGCTCAGGCATTTTAGATAATGGTAAACTATCAGTATTTGATTGACCAGAGGAATCCCACATTAAAAACTTGCTTTTTGGATGGTAAAGGTGATGTAAAAAATTCTCAACACACAAAACAACCAGTGTAGTTGTAGAAGCAAAATGTGTTTCAAAATTAACTGGGTCCAAAAACATTCTTTTTCTTATGTTTTTTTCCAATGGTTACCTCTTCATTAGTAACTATTACTCTCTAAACCCAATCTATGCTTCAAGAATTTAAAGTCCCAGGCTAGCAGAAAGTTCAAGGCTTATCCCTAGTTATGATATTGTTATGCTTATTTACATTTTATTTAGATACAGCAGTACATTATTAAAACAATTTTAGTAAAATATGTTCCATTCATTAATGACATCACTTGATCACTAGGTGTTAATATCACATGACAAAAGCTGTCACATAGCCACACATGATACAGAAATATGTTTATACACTACCACCATGCTTCAACCAAGTCTGCTTTTATAGTGGTATTCTTGTACTATGAGATTTTGAATAAAACAGACAACAAATTGGCAAACCTATATACTTTAAGATGAAAAAAATATAAATTCCCGAAAGAATAGATAACTCGTTTATTGGTCTTATATTAGGGTGTTTGGAAAGTAATTACGTATTTTTGTGTTCAGAAAGTAATTACGTTTTTCACTACTATAAATTATAAGTCAACCAACTAAGGCAAGACCAAAGAAGAAGTTGGAAAAGGTCTCTCAAACTTTTTCTCAGACAAAAATGCAGAATCTTTTTGATGAGGAATTGAAGATTTGTCTTCCCATTGATAATGATAGTGTTTACATTATTGATAAATAGTATTTAATTAAACTTCACTGGTATTTGTTTTTATCTCCTTTTTGAAAATATGAACACGAAAATATGTAATTACTTTCCGAACACCCTAATATATCAATATAAATAGTCTCTTCAGAGAAAATATAAAAAAAAGACAAAAATTCAACCATGAAAAAAGATTTTGTTTTCTTGCTTGAATATTGGAACACAATAAGCACATAAGAATAAAGAAAATAATGTTGGATCATTGTTTGCAGGAGTAAGCAATTTACTTTCAATATATACTCAGAATTATTTGATTTGTTTCTCTTTAAAGATAGATATTTTCATCTTATAATTGTGTCCATTATCACATGAATGACAAAGATATGTTTATGTTGCAGTCAAAGAAATATGATAGAAAGGAGATAAATATTGCCATATTGCTATTAAGTTGTTTTAGGATCAAGAATATTGATTAAATACTTACTTATATAAAGAATATGGTGGTGCTGGAATTGGGATGGTTCCTTGTGCTGGGTATGTGCAATTAACTTCAGTAACATAGTTGTGACTGCAACCTGGCATGCCACAAATGTCACACATTGGAGTTACTGAATGAGGTATAGAAGTACGACTTCTACTGAACACAGGGCTTCTTTTCACAACATTGGGAACAGGACTATAACTTGATTGTCTTTGGACGGTATTTGAATGTAAAGAAACAGTAGGAACTCTATAAGGTCTGTGATTGCGATGTGGTGTATTAAAGATTGTTTGGCCTTTCAAATAGCTGACATCAAGTTGATTGTGGTGGGGACTCCAAACAGGTTCTGAGGCAAGATTGTTTGTAGACTTATGATAATCTGAAGATTGATTTAATATACAGTACTGCCTTTGGTTATGATGGCTCCTGGGTAAGTTATGATCTGTTTGTATCTGTGAAATATCTTGGAAGGATCTTGCAGGGGGTAAAAATTCCACGTTACTATTAGGATTTGATAAATAAAAAGAAGGATTTGATCTGTGTCCTGGTTCTGATAATACTGGAGACTTCTGGGGTGGAGTTTTTTGGAATGCCTTTTTATGTGAAGCAGGTGAATGGTAATCAAGGAGAGTGACAGAAGTATTTTGATCTTTTTGAACTTTGTATATTGTTGGAGGTTCTGATGAAGTTATTATAGCATTAGAATTGTTAACTCTTGGAGAATTAGAAGCATCAATGCTACTAAAATTATTTATGCCTCTGTAAGAACTAGCAGGAGAAGGCTCCTTCCAGTGAACTTCTTCAAGTGAAGATCTGACAATAGTTTGGTATTGTAGTTCTTGAGGAAAGCTATCATGGTAAACATTTGGTGAAGATGAAAACAATACTGGATTTGAATAAGAAGATAAATTGGTCCCAGCTGAAGAAATTTCTCCAAGACATGCATCACTTTTTGCATTTGACATAACTCTGGCATTTTTCCAAGGAATTCCATTGTTGAACCTTGCCTTGAGAGACTCAATTTCAAGTTGAAGATTTTTCAGCTTTTCTCTGCAGCAAAGAAAAAGATATTTCACGAGTCAATGATATGCTTTAAACATTATACATACAATAGCCCTATTCTGCCAGTGACAATCCTTTTCTTTCTCATTTTCCATGCACAACATACAGATTAAGTGCCAAAACTTGCTAGATCAAATTTTAGGTAAAAATTACAAATTTCACTGTTTAATCTTCAGTTTTTAGCCCTACCACCAAAAATATGTAATTTATTTATGAAGAAAAGTAGTAAAACTAAGTGGGGTTAAAAATCAGTGAGCTTTTGATATATTTATTTAATAAATCCTACCCATGATATCACGGATTACATAAACAGCTACTAAGAGGGTGCTTATGCTTGAATGGGAGCAAAAGAGACTCAATCTTTGCTATAACTGTCATTCATTCATTCATTACTCCTCCCATTAGTAGTAGACCACAGGAATATAGACAGATAGCAAAAGTAATCAATAATAATAATAACATATATATTAGTTTTATTTACCTTTGTATGTTATTATAGTTAATATAGATACATTTCATTGGTAATAAATTACTTTGGCAAAATTATATACTTTAATTGCAGAAATATATATGCAACAATAATTATTATATCTAATTTGTCAACACCCATGGAATTTCCATGGGTTCAGCTAGATTTGAATAAATAAAGACATAATGGAATAGTGTTTAATTCAAATAATGCTTTGTTCTTACTTATTTGAAGATTTTATCACTGATAACTGTTCACTTGATTTCGTTTTTGGAGAATCCAAACTTAGTGATCTTTGTCTCAGTTCTTTTCTTTCAGTTTTCTCAAAGTTTGATGAAATGTTTCTGGATCTTTCCCTGTGTTTTGAAACCGAGTCTGCTGTGAGATCCGTGTGCTTTGTTTTCTCATATTTCTGATCTGTTTTCTCACCTGAATGTAGGAAAAAATTACAAACTTCACAGATATATCCTCACATCTTCATTTTACACATCATATAACACTGTGTATAAGAAATTTATTTATTAATGCCATCTCTTTTTTTAAAGTTATGATCGCTTGATCAGCATTTTATACTTTAATATATATCATCAAGTACAAAAGCACATTTAACATTCATATCTAATTAATTACCACTACCCACAATAGACCGATTTAATCACTGTTGCTGGGTTTAGGTTATTCATGTGTTCTGACATTTATATCTATCTATGTATCTGGACTTGGACCAGCCCTAACCATTCATACTAGAAACTTGAAATTTTGCACACACAACCCCCTCAATGAGTAGGGAAAATGTTTTTTTTTTGTTTTTTGAAAATTCCTCTTCTAAAAAGGTTTTTAGTTGGGGGTACAATTTACAATGGAAGTTGATGCCAATTGGTCCCTTATTTTGTGTCCAGCAGCATTCACAATTGTTTTTTGAAAATTCAGACTTATTAGTGATCATAGTCTAGACAAGTTAAGAGAAGTAACTTAATTTACAAGGTAAAAAGCAGCATATATGGGTGGTTGCATAGGCGTCTGTAAGTGGGTGCATTTAATCTACTCATTTACAATAATAAAGTAATATAAATAATCTACTGAAAAAGACATCTCTGAAGAATAAAAATTCCAGAATTTGTTAATTATTTTTATTACTATATTAAACAAAGAACAAAATCATTGTCACATGTAGACAATTTATAGACAACAAGTTGAGATCAACTCATCATGAAAATGAAACTGGATTCTTCTTGGATCTTCATCAAACTTATCTATGACTTTGTTTATGAACTGCATTTTATTTTTGTTGATTTTATCTCTATGAACACTCATCATACATAACCCAGATAAGCGATCATCAGACATTGTGGATCTTAGCTAAGTGTTAACTCTCCTTAGTGTACTAAAAGATCGTTTTACACTACACTATGTTGCTGGTAAGGTCAAGGCCAACAGCAAAGCCTTGCGAATGGGTGCAAATAACAAAATATCATCCATTACATCAGTAATATCTTTCATGACATTAGATTTTCAAACCATATGAAAGCTTCAGTGCCACAATTTTCCATTCCATACATTGATTCAATGCTTGTGACAATTTGCTTGAAATTCTCTTGTTCATATTTCTTCTTGGGAAAACGTTGAAACAAGTTTATTTGAGGTCCACTTTCTCCTAGAAATCTTGCTTGAAGTGACTGAATTAAACTTTCAAGATAGGTGACGAATATAGCTTTCCAAAAATATTCCTCTGGAGTAGAACTTTCAAAATTACTACAATGCTGCTGGTGGGCACACTGTCGAGGAGTTGTCACTTGCAAGCCCAGTTTCTTTGCATAATTGTCAACCATATGCACGATTCCCTGTCTGAAAAACTTGGGAGCATCCTCTTTGTGTTTCTTGAAAACACCTACTAAATATTGAATATGGCGACTGACATGTAATAAATCCATTTGTGGGCTCTGATGTTGCTGAGTTACGGGTTGAAGCAAAGATGAATATTTAGAAATAGTCGCCAAGATTAATAAAAAAGAACATGATGAGCAGTTTGAGCGGCATTCCCTCAATAATGTATGGCTATCCACTCAAGCTTTTCATAAATCTCCACAAAATTGTGTAGCAAATACACGGATGCTTTTGTACTTAGCAGACCAACGTGTTTCACACAGAAGTGAGATGTTTGGAACTAATTTCCATCTTTTGGTGCTGTCACGGAAAAAATTGCCAATAGCTTTAATTATTCCTGTCACATTTCGAACCTGAGGTAAAGAGTTTAAATCGTTAACAACTAAATTCAACCTGTGCAAAGAGCAGTGGACAAACATTGCCTTTGGATACAATTCTCAAATTGTAGTCTGCACTCCATTTTCCTTCCCTGCCATTGCTAAGTAACCAGGCCTGCCGCCCCCGTGAATGTGATGTGAATAATTCTGGTATTAATTTTTACAACATAAACCATTTTAATGACACATCTCCAGAGCTTGAAACTGCTTTACCTTCTTTCATCATATACTTGGTCATTTTTTGTTTTGGGAGAGCAAAAAAGTTCTAAATTAGCACAGGCCAGGTGTTTTTTGGCCATTTTTGGTGTTTTTGGCTATTTAAAAAAAAGCATTTTTTTAGCAACACTAAAGACTTCTTCTTGCAGCCCCCCAGACTTAATGGTCTTAATGCTGTACCCTGGTGATGGGCCTGAGAGCAGCCATCATACCCCTGGCCACAAAGATTTCCTAGGTTCAATCTGAACTCTCTTGTACACTCTAACATTTTACCAGCAATTGGTACAAACACAAGAAACTATTTACAAATTATGTTTTTTCCATTACTGTTATCCACAAAACAAGCAGCAAGAGGAAGCTGCTCAGTCTCAGGTATATCAATGATTGAAAATGCTGGGGCATAGTTAGGACTTGATCCCTTGCTTCAACTCGGAATTGTACTAAATCTTGATAGTTTCCAGTATCACTACTTTTTCCTCGTAGAGCAAGGTCATCAGTTCCACAAAATATTATAGTTGACAGGATGGGCACCAGCCTGTTGTGATTTTCTATTACCATGCGTTAGTAGGCTTCATTAAGTTGAGATATGACGCTGACTTCAGGTCTTGCGGGGACATAATTTGACGTATTGACAGCTACTTCTTGTACTATTTCTTACACCCTTTCCCCTATACAAACAACAGAATTAAAATTCTAAAATTACTTCCCAATTTTGAAATATTGTTTTTGTATAACTTTTGATTCCTTTGGGCTATTAAGAAAAAAGAAAAAGTTTTCTGATCCCCAGTCCTTGCTCTTTCAGAAAATCCCATGGAAAAGTTTGACCTGATCACCCTAATAAAAGCGCAATAGGAAATAAAAAATAAGCCCTCACCGAATATATCTTTTTGTGCCCCCCGAAATATATCCTTTTGCATCCCCCTGGAAAAGGGGCTTGGCTGGTGGTGTTATGAATTTTTTTTCTAGCTATTAAGAGAAAAGTTTTCATCAAAAATAATTTATTTTTTAAATTTTAATATTATTTCATTTTAGTTGTATCTCTGAGCATAACATTTTACTTGATCCATATCTATAACAATTTAAACTTTCAATGGCTTCAAAATTATCTACATTGCTGTTGATCTTTTTAATTTTTATCATTTAATATTATCTTGTGCTTAATACAATTTTATTATTTTTCAAGGACAGAGAAAAATCTATATCACCATTATATCATAATAATAAAAAAACAATTCACATTTATTGTAAAATATATTTTTCTTCCAGCTATTGCATCTGAATATGTTTGCAAAAATGGGAAATAGTTAAAACATTATGTGAAACAGTAATTAAAAAAGTGGTAAAGTCTGAAAAATTAAACAAATATTTTATTTGACTCAGTATCACATTATTATATATAGTGTTTTATTAACACTTTATATAATAATGTGATATCTATATCACCATTATATCATAATAATAAACAAACACATTCAAAATTGCTTTCATTTGTAATAAATTGGAATTAAAAAATATTTGTGTGCTTACTGACATAGCATAAGTATCAAGTGATAATTTATAAGTAAAAATATAGATGAATATTTTCTAAGCAAATGAAATATCATTTAAAAGAGGTGGACAATGGAGAAAAAGATTTAACAGAGAAAATTACAATTTTAATGTAAGCATATTTGTAGGCTTACCAGATTAACACAGCAATGCTATCAGATTTAATATTTTTGTAACATATGTGAAACTAAAATTAACTTTAAATGTTGTAATGCTTGCCAGGGATACCGGTAAGGCCACCATGACACTTGGCTGAAAGGTGGGACTCTGGAGCCCGCAGAAGAAGCCGGAAATTACACATGGCTGAAATTAGGAGTGGCCAGAGAACCAGAAGGGCTCCTTTATTGGAAGCAGAATGCCTCACACAGTGAAGGAAGTCAGTTGGTTACAGTCAGAGTTGAAAGAAAGGATGGTGAGAGTTGGAGATTGAAGTCTGTGGGCGAAGGACATCAGACAGTGCGACAGGAAAGCCTTAAGAGAGAAAAGCTGTTGAGGAAGCTGAAGAAAGGACTTTCAGTTCATGTTCTTCGCTAGAGTCTAACTGCAGACCAGCCTGGATTAACATTCTCCCATAAGTGAAGACTTTCTGTGTTGTATTGTTTGTCTTCTCTGTATGGTGCTAAGAAAAACACAAGGAGTGAAACTGATTCTGTTTTCCTAAAGGGGGACACTTTAATGGCTAGGTAGCCTCTGATGTTGGCAGCATATCTTTCCTCCCGTCAAGTGACACTCAATGTCTAGTGATTATTGCTGGAGATTGAATCTCAAATCTTCAGCACCATTCTCAGTATCCTCACAAACCCTAACACTTCAAAGTCCCATAGAATTTTACTTTTTTTTATTCTCTAAGACAGCTTCTGGTTTGTACATATACCATTGGTTGGCATGAGGGAAATATTGTAAAATGTGGTAAATACGCTACAAGCTTAGGAATATTTAGAAAATTCAATTATCTCTAAATGTTAACACTTATAAAATCAGTTTTCCCTGTGAGGATAAAGTAAAAAAATTTTCTAAAAATGGAGACTTACTGGAAGATGGTCGGATTTTTGAAGGCTTATATTTTCTTCTTAAGATAGACTTGGGTCTTGAATTTCTTATCAATACTGGTCTCTCATTTGTGTCCAAGTCAGTTTGATCACTGTTTTCTGAACTGTATTCATCTATTGGCTCGGATTCTGTAGAACGTCCATGACCCGAGAAATGGTTATGCAAAGTGGTCACAGCAGGCTGCCAAAGTAAACTGTCATCTCCATGAACTTGGGTATTTAATGATGCTGGTTCTGTGCTTTGAGATGATACTTCTGCCAGGCCTAAAGAGTTCCGCCGTCTTTGATTTGTTGAAAGTATTCAAAGCAAGCAGAAAATAGAAATGAGACAAAAATGAAAGCTTTAAAATTTGGAGTAATGATATTCATGCAAGAATTGAAAGATCTGTAGTGTCAAACAGAATCATTGGATTTGTTTTTAATATAACAAAGAAGATATCACTTGGATATGAATTTCTGTTACTTAATTTTGATTAGTCCACATATTGATCACCACGCACATACATACATATTGATCACACACACACACACACAAACACATACAAATATATAT
>VCCN01002810.1:4872737-4907211 GCA_006491835.1 Architeuthis dux | reverse complement strand
TGTTTATTATCATAAAGATAAATCTTTATGCATTTCGTCAGTTACAAACCGGCAAAGCCGAATTACGGTAATAGAAAAGAGTTTTCACCTTTATCTCGAACTTTTTTGCTCTAGTTCAATTTATCTTGAACTAGAATAGCCACTCCAATAAGCTTCATGAACTTATTCCTTCCTTGTAATTATCGAGTGATTGTGTGTTCAAATGCGTATGTCGTACATCGATGATTCCTACCGATTATATGTATTTGTGTATTTTGCCTTATCGTTGTATTTGCAGTTTTCTACGTTCTAACGTAAACGTTATGTATGTCGATTTACGATGTTAACCGTTTATATGTATGTGTGTAGTTTGCCTAATTCGCGGCTTTATTATTATATTGCAGTTTTCACGTTGTACTGAACGTAGCGCTGTACTAGTCGTTGTACTAAACGTACTGAACGTAAAGTTGTACCAAAAGCCTCAGGAACATCCCTCCTTTGCATCAAGCAGTATGGGCAGTCGAAGGAGTCACACGTGTGTAGGCAGTTTAGTTGGTGACTAACAGTGCTGGTTAACTGCCTTGAGCTGTGGTCATCTTTCCTCTTATATACCCAGCCCACGGATGTAGTAGTAGCCACTTAAAAATAGTGAGCTTATTTTAGAAGGTAGCAAGTTGTAATTTTGTAAAACTTTTGCTTTAAATACTGTGTAAATTTTTGTTTCAAAACATAATAAAAGTTGTGTAAAATCTTATTTTTCAGTTGATACAAATAGGGTACATATATACTATATGTAATGGTATTCGAGTATACTGGAACAAGAAAAGTTTGGGTGAAAGAGAAATTCTGAAAGCATATTTGGATTCGGCATGTAAAAATACATAGGAAACACATTTTATTTCCTATGGGACAAAATCTTTGTTGACCAGTGAATCAGAGAGAAGCTCATTGATGACTTCTTGAATGGGGTGTTTTTTGTTGAGCGCAATTTGGACAGCTATTTTTAATGGCTTCATAAAACATTTGGCTTTGTTTACCTGCGGGTAATAGGTATATGATGTTTTGACTTTAATACCCCATTTCACGGACATTTATGGCATTCTGGATTGTCAAAGTTTTTATATATTTCCCCCAAGGCAAGAAGAACGTGTCGGGCTCTGGAAGATCAAATTATTTTTGCATCAGGAAACCGGCATAGATTGCATTGCATAATCAGTATATTGCGCAGGTCTGGAAGTGGTCCAAACAGATCAATCAATATAGCCTGCCAAGGCTTCTCACGGATGGTGGTGGATGTAAGAGAGGCTTTAATTGGTGATGCTGTTTGTACTTGACACTCATTATAACTCTACACCTTGAGTTTTATAGCATTATCAATCCCAGGGAACCGAAATTGTGCTCTCAAGCGGCACTTGACAGCATCCTATCCTGGATGTGATCCTTCATGGGCCAGGGATGTTGTAGTGTCTTCCAGCCGTGTCCCAGCTCGTGGGAGTCTCACTGAAAGGGAAAAGGATGAAGCAAAAGGAACAAAGGACAAAGGCGAATGTGATGTTGACTGAACGCCGTCAGCGAAAGAACTGAACTGTCTTCTCGCTTCCGAACGTCTCTTTATTTTCCCCCGGTTTGCCTCGCACATGACCGGGGACTCACTTCCGTTTTAGGGGTTTGTGGCAAGGGAGGCAACTCGTGGTATTTGCTCCCTTGCGCAGCCTGGCAGGACATCACACATGTAAACTGTCAGGAAAAGCATTTGGTCACCTTTATAGATGATATAATTGTCGATCAACAGTTCAATGAAAAGTTTATAATATCCCCGAAGTGTAGGGTCATTATGTGGAGCTTGGCCAAGGGTTATGAAATGACATAATTGCGTCAACTTGTCATCATTCAGTTGTGCCTTGCATAAGCGCTCTTTTGTAATAGCAGTTGAAGAAAGAAGTGGGTTGAGGAGGAGGAGGAACAGTAGTTTTTGGTGTTCTGCAGCTTCTTCTGCAATACATTGTGGTATTTTCTGAAGTGGTATTGCATGTTGACTGATGAAATTGGCAGGGTTATCTTTGCCCCTTTTCCATACAACACAGTGATTGATGTCTTGATGGCACAAAAGGATTTGCTTTATTCTAGCAGATGGTTTCCTTTTGGATTAGAGAGATTCAAGTGGTTGTTGGTCAATGCCAACTTGTGATCCACCAGCAAGAATATGACAGAACTGGAGGAGACCAAAGTCAATAGCTGTCACCTCTAGGTTGACCTGACAGTAGTTTTTTCTCAGCAACCGTAGTGGTTCATGATGCAAGGGCAACAGCTTTGGTCTGATTTATGGACGGACCTTGAGCAAAGATTGCACAAAGACCAGTGAAGTGGGTGTCAACAAAGATGAAGATGTTTTTGTTAGTGTTGTAGTGTCTTAGAAGCACATCAACTGTGAATACTCCTTTAATGTTGCAGAACTCTTTTTCATGGGCCTTTGTCCATTCAAAAACACTGTTTTGTTTTCTTAATTCATGTAGATTTGTATTTAGTTCTTTCTGCTGCCTGCTTCGCCAAAACTTTGTCCTCTTGGATGATGTCTGGATATTTACACCATCGGGAGGAGTTTATTTTGGCATTGGTAACATAGTGTTTACTTCATTGATACCACAAAATTGAAATATTTACACTCAGGTATGATGTGACCGTCCTATTTTGGCTTTTGATTTTGATACAAAAATTTCTTGCATTGTATACAATAAATATAATAGATTTGGAAAATCATTTTTTATATCTCTACAGAATTTTCTATCATGAAATTATGTTAAATAAAAATAACAAACACAATTAAAACGGTTGTATGTTCATTTGGTTATATGTCAATTTGGCCAAATGTCTATTCAGTCAAATATCCATCAACCAAATGTCCTTTGGCAAAGTGTCTAGGAGTCGATTTTTATTAAACATAATTCACCATAAAGATTAACTTTAAAATCCAACAAAATGTGATACAGCACCTACAGATACTAAACATACCATTTAAAACTGTGTGATAAAAACAACAAAATGAGAGTTTGGATACAAATCAATTCCTGAAAAATAAGTGATAAACTCACCTGTTAAGTGTAACCGAAACTCTTGGAGAATTATCAATGATAACAGGTCCATCAGAGCTCTCAGTGTGCACTGGGCCTAGAGACTGAACTTTTTGACCTCTCAATGATGCTAGTCTCATTTTGTTTGTCACAGAAGGATGGCGATGAGATGTACCATTCAATTCCTCAAAGATTCCACTGTCTGGAACACTAGTTGTACTGCTCACTTCATCACTCTTAAGAAAAAGAATGCACTAAACAAATATTTCATAATTATATACTGTTAACAACATTTAAGAGCATGTATTGCTGTTTTCAACTCACAGTAAAAGCTTATATTATTCCCAGAGGGTGTTGAATAAAAACATTACTGTTAACTTTAGGAAAAGGACAGTAAGGGACACATGGAGTCCATGTAAGATGTGGATCCTTATGTATGACACTATGATATGCAATTTATTGGGTTGGCCAAAAAGTTTGTTCTGTTTTTCTTAACAGATGGCATTAGGAGAGTTTAATTTTAATTAACTCCATTTAAAAAGATTGCTTTTTGTTGTATTGTGATAGCTGTCATATCAGCATGCATTAAAAAAGTTTTTGTCAATATTGGCATATTTTTGTTTATTGATTCTAACAATATTGTTTGAGATTATGTAGTTACTTCTCTCACCTTTTGTTGGGCAGTGATCACTAAAAAAAGTCTGAATTTTCAAAAGAAATAGGCAGACACAAACTAAGGAATCAATTTAGCAAAAGCTTACATTGCAAATTGAATCCCCCACTAAAAATCTATTTGGGAGGGGAATTTAAAAAACAAAAAACTGTTTTTTTCTAGACATAATAAGGAATAAATGATTAAATTTTCAGCCCTCTAGCTCCATTGGTGTGGCCTGTATGCATGATGCATAGCCAGCCAGACCAACTTAAAAAACTGAAGAAACATATGTTGACAGTTTCCATAGCCTTGTATGATCAGTATTTGATTTTTTAATCACCTTGGCCTGCAAACATATAATTATTTCTAATCCGGCCCACCTCCCAAAAAGTTTGCTGTCCCCTGAACCAAGCTAATAACCTTAATCATCAATTAATAAACTTAAATATTGATAGTTGAGAAATTCTTTAAATGCCAAAACCTACATGACATATAAAGAATGTGTTTTTGAAAGTGCGACAGTTGTGTTTTCAAGGGTCATATTTGAATATTAAAGTCAAAATTAAAAAAAGTGTTTGCTGTCACAAAAGCTGCTAAGTAATAACTATTTATAGTAACCATTGACAATAAGTATACAACCTAAATATATTGCTGTTCGTGTTGCAACTCTAGAAGTCATTATTAGATATCTAATTTTTTTAATAAATTTAATGCTGTACAATTCTTGTCTGAATTTTGTCAGATAGAGTGTTTTAATCATTGTATGTGGTTTGTTTGGACTAATATCTTTGTCTTTGTTGTTTTCTGTTTTTTAACAATGTTTCGAATGTGTACCCTCAATCTTTCCTCAGGATGGAGGGTACATGGCCAAAAGATGAAAAAAACCCCAAACCAAGATGAGAATATTATTCTGAACAAACCACATACAATGATTAATACTGTACAAGTTTATTAAACCAGTATTATTTGAAAATGAAATAATTTATTTAATGTAAGATTATATTTTGGAATTAAACTTATATTGAATAAAAAGCTGTAGTCTTATTTTTTTAATGAATTAATAAAAATGTACAACTTTAAAGCTTTTTATTCTTGTCATGGAATTACTTTCAAATTGCTCTATTTTATCAAAATTGTTTGGGATTTCAAAAGAAATTTTCTAAATCCTTGCTGTGGTTTTTAAACACCTAATTCAGTTCAGACCTAAAAAATAAGCTATATCTTTTCCTCTTTTTAAGTTACAAATTTTCAACTTTATATATATTTTAATACTGTTTAATGCTAATTACACATACTAGCTTTAGCCGTGGAAATTCCATGGGTGTTGACAACTAAGATTATCCATTATCTCATGCCCCTGCTCTTCTCTCACCCTTTGCCAGTATTTTATCATTCTCTCCCTTATCCCTTCCAATCGTTGATTCCCGTCCTTGTTTTTATCTAAATGTTATACAAACATAGATTAGTTTCATATGAGTAAGTCTTCCTACCCCCTCAGTAAACCAGTGGCGGCGCCAGCATTTTGTACCAGCCTGGGCAGGTTTCAGCCAGAAAACTATGAGGATGGGCAAAGTTTTAATATCACATTAAGATTAAATTTGGCGAGCTCGGGCAAGGCTGCTGGGAGCTCAGGCATTGCCCAGGCTAGCCATGGTCTGGCGCTGCCAATGTTTCCAACCATCTTATTAAACAACCTAACTTTCTTTTCTCCCATCCTACCCTCATTAAACTACCTAACTTTCTTTTCTGCCCTCTCTCTTCTTGCCTTCTTATTAAACTGCCTAACTTTCTTTTCTTCCCTTTATCTTCCTACCCTCTTCTTAAATTACCTAACTTTCTTTTCTGCCCTCTCACTTCCTACCATTTAATGCTTTCCATCCATCTGTAATTATTTCAAGTCAAGAATGATTTCTGGCGATATAAAACAAAAGATCGCCTTTCTATTTAGATTTTTAACTTGATTAAGCATTAACATAATTACCTTTAGTTTTACCTTTCAAACAAACCCAATCATCTCTTTTAAGAAGTCTTCCCATGTATTTTTATTTCTTTTTATTCTGCTCATCTGTCTAGCAGGGTAGTGGCTGTTGATGTATCTCCTTTCCGTCTAGCACCCTTCCTGATATACAATCTGATGGACATACTTTATGCTTAAGTTCCTACAACATTCTATCATTTGCTTTAGCATGACAGAAAACAGACATCTGTACAAACAAACTAAAAAGTGACATAGGTTTTCATATAAACAGGTAATAGCCCTATTGTGTCAATAACACTTACATTAATTCCTGACCACTGACAATCTCTTTATTCCTGTAAATACATTCAATACATTTCTAAAGCAAAATCATTAGCAATGCATTTATATTACATATATAATGGCCCTATTCTGTCAGTAATGCTTGCATTAATTCCTGATCACTGACCATTCCTTTTTTCCTGATTTTCAATGCACAAAATACAGTGTGAGTGTGGAAATATGCTAAATAAAAGTTTTAGGCAAAAAGTTACAATGTTTAGTGTTTAATCATCAAATTTTTTCCCTTACTGCTAGAAACATTTAGTTTTTTAGTGCAGAAAATGACTACAGCTAAGTGGAGGTGTGGTAACGTCAGTGGGAAGCAGTAAGCTGAAACCTTGCCTGCATATACCAGGTTCAAACGCAGTCAAAGCTAAAATACAACAGCCACACTTTGCTGTATCACTATATATTTAATCATGACCATGAATGAAAGTTCTGACACATTTCTTTAATAAATCCTACCTGTGATATCATGGTCTCAGCATTCATACCAACAAGAAAACTATGATTTAATTTCATATACTGAAAACTTTTCTGATGTTTTTAATCCGAATTGTACACATCATGCAAGTTGTATATAAACATAAATATTTGCTTCTTTTTTGGAATTTGATAGCTGACTCATTGGTGAAGAAACAGATTGTGTTTACTGTATTAGGGAATGTGCACAGGTTGAAAAAGCTTGATTTTGTCTGAAAAGATGAATTTGGTAGGTTGCCAGGAAATTCACCTGTTGATAATCTTAGAGATGTTATGGAGGAGCATGTTAAAGATTTCCTCTTGGAATTGCTCAAAGAACAGTAGCATTCACAACAGCATATGACGTGGGTGTTTCATGATGTTTTAGAGGAATTAAAAGGTAAAAATGTTCAGAAACTTCTTCCACTCATTTAAAACTTGGATGGATTTCGTGAAGGCTTCTGGTAGGAAATCAGTTAAAGAATATTAATAGTATGTTGATTTGGTGTTGCTTGCAAAAAGGTTTGTTTTATTATGAGCCACTCTTTACATATGATATACATGAAAATATAATCCTTTAAAGCAAATAAGATTTCTTTTAAAACATTGATTTTTTTTCAGTAGAGAACATATTGTATACGGCCACATTCCTATTTGATAGTAATTTATAAGAAAATAAGGGATTGAATATCAGGCTAGTTTAATCACCAAACTGAAGACAGAAATATAAACATAAGTATAATCCCCTTTTCTCGTGATGTCAATTCTGTTATCAGCTCTCTATAAGAAGCCATGCAACACTAAATCCTCACCAATTCTTTAGATCTTATCTAGGAATCCCATTCCTTAGATCTTATCTAAAATGAATTCCTGGTTCCTATTAACCAGTAACCTTTTTTTCCTTCTTCTTCATGACTTTCATAGTGCCAACGATGAAGGCTCTGGTCTTTTTGGACCACCACATTTCTCTTCAACTATAACCATATATTTCAGTGCAACTATAACCGACTCTGTATCAAGACAAAGCACTTTCAGCTCATAAAAACAAGTGATAGATTGACCAACACAATTTTACTATTAAACTTTTTACGTGGCTAACTTCAAGTATATTTACTCTTAATCTCCTCGATTTGTATGATCATTTTTTAAATGTTTTTATATGTTTTCCCTTTCACTGTCCATTATATGTATGTACCCGATCGTTATACACACTGTTTATTAAATGTCATGTTTATTTGTATATCTGCATTTGTCTTATTTGATTGGACTATTCATTATTTGATGAGACTTTTTCATTATTGTGTCTATCACGTGTTCTTATTTACTATATTCAAAATGGTGCTAAAATCAACATATTTTAGGCAGGTCATTTGAAATAGTAGTAATAACGATTGTGTCTTCTTCAAATGATATCCATGGACGTCAAAACTCTTCCAGCCAATTGGAGATCTTTTTTCAGATCATGTGACTTCCATGTGTGGAACAAAGGGTTTCCCTGTTTCGTCATTTCTTCCTCTTTTCCTTTACACATAGAAACTACTACTATTAATACCATTAGTTACTACTATATTTCTATCATAATTATACTTCCTACTTTTAATTACATTCCTACTTACACTTACACTCTCCCCTCTCACATTTATTCGGAACTATTTTACATCTGTGAGACCCCACATTATTTCCTTTAAATTTACAATATCTTTTAAGGCAGTATTTCATTAATCACTTTTACTTTGAGGGCTTCTTTTCTGGGGATCACTCTAACATCACTGTTAAAAAGAAAGAATAATTAGATTATCCAATAAATATTACCAGAATCCAATAGAAAGTTTAAAAAATAAAGAAGTGACATTACCTTTTTATTGGATGGTTCACCCGAGTCTTTTGGTGGTGCTGGCAAACTTCTAACAATTCTACTGCCTTTTTTATCTGATTTCTTGGGATGAGATAAAGTAGCTTTCTGGTGGACAGGACTGCCAATTGTTGTGTTTGTCTTATGAATCCCTTTGTATGGAAGATTTTTGATAAAATAAAAATTCTAGTTAATAGTAACATTTAGTTAATAGTAACATTTTGAAAATTAATTTCTGCACCTACCTTCTAGGAGGCTAACATTTTGACCAGAAAACTGAGCAGAACCTTGATTCTAGAATAAGAAAAAATACAATAAAATTTCTGAATGTTTTCTAAATTTGTGAAAATATATACATTTATAAATGCTTATCAAGCAATCTTACAAAAATGATATGTCATCATTTTTTGTTGATATTTTTCAAAATATTTGAATTAGAACATCTTTCTGTCATTTGAAGATTATGCATAATCTTCACATACAATTATATGTTTAAAGAAAAAATGTAAGGTTTGGCTTTCATATCAGATCTTACTGCATAGCTTTGTGAGAATCAGAATTGGCAAAAGGTAGGTTATACTAAAAAAAGAGAATTTCTAATATATATATAATGTTCTTAAAAACAGTTTTGAAATTAAGATAGACTTGAGGTAAACAAGTACTATTGCTTAATGCATAAACACTCATAATTCCATACATGATACATCTTTCCAATCGTATAACCAGTTTGAGTGGCAAATTTGTTGGTTCCTTCACAAATATGATCTAACAGTTCTTCATCCGTATGAAAATCTAAGGGAGTCATTTCATCACTGATATCAGTTTTCACACAGCTAAAAGGAAAGCATGGAAAGGCAGGATCATAATTAGTTGGGCCATAATCCATTTTGCACCATTGCCGAGAATTGAGAATGGTCTCCTTCATCATCTGAAGAAGAATCATCATCACTTTGGCTTACTGAATCACTATCTGACTGAGAATCACCAGAGGTCTCTCCATCACAAAATGAAACTTCTGATTCACTATCTGACAAATCACTAAAGTCATTTTCACTATTCTAGCATCTTATGTTTACACTAAAAAAGCCTTTGGATGAGAATTCTTGGCATAATCCCCATACACTAGGGAAATTATAGCAACAATCCATTAAGGGGCTAAACTGGTGTGTCTATTGATACTTTTTTTTAATAAGACTGTTATGTATATGATAGAAATGTCACCTACCTTAACTTTAGGGCTATCCCTTATCATCTTACTGTCAGCATCAGGACTTTTCCTTAAGTACAATAAAAACAAGGTAAAAGATTAGAAATCATTTTTAATTACATGTACAATTCTTCCACAAAAATGAAGAAAAATTATAAGTGAACTCAAGATCTTGAATCAAACAGGATTAGAAATTTAACATATTACTAAACCCAGCAATAAATCTTAGCTTAGAAATGCCATTGTTAGAATATCAAACTAAAGTTCAGTTTCTATGGCCAAATAGGTATGATTTGATTTGTTTTCTGAACTGAATATTTGCTGTAATTGTGCAAATGAAAAAAGATGGAGACAATGGCTTCGTAGAAGAATTTAAGTCTTTGCTTCTGACTCCAGATTTGATAGATAATAAATCCTTCTACAATTTTTGTTTTAAAAAGTAACAAATTAGGGTTAGGCTTATGCGCATTGGAAATTACTTATTTAATAGTAAATGTTTAAGATGTGTACAAAGAGGTATATTCTAAGCTATTTCTGGTTCCTTCAGCCATTGTAGTTAGAACATTTTACAACATTTTATTTTAGTGTGAAAAAAAGTATACGTTTTGTATATACAAGCACACATCATAACAATCATATTTACACAATATCTAGTGTCTTAACCCTTTGTGGTAATGTAATAAACATCATAATTCTTCTTAAAATCATTTGCATCTGTTGATAGCACTACATATTCCGGTAATCTATTCCAAAGTACTACCACTCTATTGCTAAAAAAGAATTTTCTGATATTCAATACACTTCTACCCTATATGTGTGTCCTCTCAGTCCCTTGTACCCCCTTCTAGTAAAAGATACATCAGGGTTTACTATTTCTAAACCATGCATAATCTTAAACATTTCTATTAAGTCTTCCCTATTTTCTAACGATGTTAATCCTAACACTTTTAACCTATCCTCATAACTCATACTTTTTAATTCCGGTACTAACTTAGTTGCCCATCTCTGGACTTTTTCTAAAAGATTTTTATCTCTTTCCAAGTATGGTGACCAGGCCTGTACACAGTACTCTAGGTGTGGACGGACATACGTCTTATATAGTATAAAGAATGAGTCCTTGTCTATATCTGGAAAGGTATGCTTAATCAGTCCTAGTACCCTGTTTGCCTTAGCAGCAGCACTGGCAATATACCTGGAGAATGATAGTTTATCATTTACTATGATACCAAGATCCTTTTCATCATTTACAATATTTAGTATATTTCCATTTATACAGTAATCATAATACAGATTTCTATTTCCTACATGTAACACCTTACATTTATCTTCATTAAAAGCTAATAAACATTCTCTTGACCATATCATTAATTTTTCTAGGTCCTCCTGTACTCTTACTTGGTCAACTGGCAACAAGACTGGGTACAATTTGGTATCATCTTCAAAGATTTTACAATTTATAGTTATTGTATCTGGTAGATCATTAATAAATATTATTAATAGTACTGGTCCAAGCACTGACCCCTACTTACACACCTCCACTCAGATTTAGAACCATTCACACAGACTCTCTGTTTCCTACACCGCAGGAAGTCTTTCAGCCAACAAGTTAGTTTGCCAGCTATGCCACATCTTTACAGTTTGTAGATCAGTCTACAATGAGGAACTGAGTCAAAGGCTTTCTTGAAATCTAGGTATAACGCATCAAAAGGAACACCCTCATCATACAATTTAGTCCACTCTTCAAGCATAGTAAGTAGATTTATTAAGTCTTTGCTTCTGATTCCAGATTTGATAGGTCATAAACCCCTCTACCCTTTTTTATTTTAAAAAAGTAACAAATTAGGTTTAGGTTTATGCTCATTACTTATTTAAGATGTTTAAGATATGTACAAAGAGGTATATTCTAAGCTATTTCTGCTTCCTTCAGCCCTTGTAGTTGGTGTAAATAATATTGAGTTTCTTTTGACAGGGGAGTGCTTTGGTGGGAATGAAAACATTAACAAGACATGATATAAAGCAAGAGATGTGACATAAAAAAGAAAAGATTTGTACATATTTGTACATATATAGGTAGTATATACTTGTTATTCTCATGAGGGAAAATAATTCAGATATCTGGTTAAAAGTTCTATACTTTGGTGTGAAGTATAAGAGTTGAGTTTGCTGACGAGTGCTTATTGATAGAATGTACATAGGTAAATCAATAAGTCTGTAGCCTAATGATGCAAAAAGCATTTATTTTTCAACATAATCTCCTTCCTTGTCAATGAACTTAATTCAGTGGTGAATATTAATCACATTGATAGAACATTATACAGTAAAAATTTCAAATAAAAATTCGGCTAATAACTGTGTCAGGATATGGAATTATTGATTCACTCTCGTGTATGTATATATATATATATATATATATGTGGTGAATATTTAATCACGTATGTAGCTACATCAATGTATCCATAGCCTAATGATGAAAAAATAATTTATTTTACACAACAAATATTTATTTTTCAACCTAATCTTCTTCCTTGTCAATGCAATTAATTCAGTGGTGAATATTAATCACATAGATCAAACTTTATTTAGTCAATCACTCTGTCATGTTCTTGGTTGCTTAGCTAATGTTTGTAAGTTGTGTATTGATGAATAGTTGAATGGACAGCAGTTTTGAAGAGTTAATATTTGCATTGCAACATTGTTCATGTTAGTGAAAAGTGTTGATGTAAGTGTTGTATATCCATCTTGGTCCGCAGGAGGTAAATCCTGAACTCAAAACTTGGTTTATAAAAATACGATGATATATTTTTTATTTGCATCAAATGCATTATGCCGTGGCGGAGAATGAAGAGTGGGAGAGAGATAATGAGAGCTAACAGACCGTTCCCAACAGGGAAACTGTCCCCGTGCTCCCAGGCCCAGCTGCTCTCTGCCTCTCCCTGACTTCTGAGGGCGCTCTCTGTCTCTCTGACTTTTTCGAGGGCCTCTGTGTCGCTTTTATCAGGTTTGAACGCCCACATTGATTTTCCAGCCACCACCTGCAAGTTCAGTCGATATCCTGTTTATAGCTTTCAACACCTGTGGGGGTCAAATCTGTGACCTCTGCTCATGGCTGCCTAAATATCCAACATAAGTAATTGTGATGGTAAAAAAACCCAATGACCATTGTTACCAAAACTGATTAAGCAAGACAAATGTGTGTTATGTGTACAAGAAAAATAGTTTTAAAAACGGTTTTTAGCAATCTGTGATTGGTCTAAAAATGAATAATTGGACTTTAACGCCAATTTTGGGGTACTGTAGAGAGATGCCATTTTGAACCCATAGGAATAACAAAATCACTTTTGTTATTTGACTTCCTGTCTTCATTGTGTGAAGAAGTTTTTCACAGCTCCTGAACTGATCTATGATAAGATCTGAAACTGATCTTCTCTAATCTAATCTCAGATGATCTTATCTCCCATCTATCAGCCTGTACATATTTATGACAACCCATTCCATTTACAATAGTGAAAGGGTGTGATAGCCCTGGATGCTATTCTCTCGCATAATGGTGTTGTATAGCGGGGTGAATGTCCTGGACTTGGATAGAAAGGAAACTCAAAGACTTGCTTGTAAAAATATCTGGACATATTTTTATTTCAGAGTATACATCTTTGTCGGCCGGAGAGTGAAGAGTGGGAGAGAGATAAGGAGAACCGCCAGTCTGTCCCCAACAGGGACAGCGGTCTCATGCCTTTTGGCTCTGCTGATGTCTGTCTCTTCTTTGAGTACTGAGATTTTTGTCCGCCCCTCGCTCTCTGTTCGGGTCTGCTTTATATGTTTCTCGAACGCCCACGCAGGTGTCATTCACATCCTATTGGACACCTACACAATATGCCTATTTCCTAAGGTGACTTACATTTCCGCACAGGTGTCTGACCCCGGGATAACCTTTTCGTGGTAGGATATCATAACAATGTGTAGTCAGTATTTGCTATTTACAATAATTTCCTTATAAACTGGAAAATATATAAATTCAGATCTAAAAAATATTAAGTATTGCACTGTTTGTGAAATAATTACAGAATGGAAGTCACAATGCACAGTGTTCAAAACCTGGTATTGATATTTACTAAGCTTAGCTTAGTTCATCACAAAGCCACAAGTATAGGGAACCCAATAAGGACTGAAATCACTACAGTAGTAATAGTCTCTATGGTTAGGCACCGAAAACCTGGTATTTACGTAGTTGAAGCTTTTGAATCATAATTCACTTTGGACCTCAAAACAGCAAAATGGTTTTCCTCTTCTGGCCGGTTTTCTACTTGTAAAATATGAATTATCCAAGTGGTATACTTACATGAATATTAATGATGATAATGTGAACATGAACTTTTAGGCACCTGATATGTCAATTTACACATTCAAAATTGCCTTCAGGAATGGCATAAGAGCTTATTACTTATAAAAAGGCTGGAAGTAACTCCCCCAAAACATACTTGTGTCAAATCAATTGAACTCCTTTGTGTTCTTGATATTGTTATATTTTTTATAACCTTGAGAAGAGTCATTAACATTCAAAATGTTGTTCAGACAATTGAACTTTGTTGTGTTCTTGATGTTGTTACTACATTTTAGCCAGTTCATTCTTCAGCCTTCATCAGGTGTATAATCCATAAGAAAAGAGTGTATAATCCAAAAGAAAACTATTTCTTCAGAAAATGGTGACAGAAAAATAGTCAAAATATGGATTAATTCATTTTTACCCCGTCTTTCATAGGAATTATCAGAGCTGGATCTAGGGTTCCAGGTGCCCTGAGCAAGCTGAACTTTAGAACCCTTTAAAGTATAGTATTACCGTATTTATTTATTTATTTACACATATTGTAGAACAGAAAGCAAGCATGGCCCAGAAATTCCCTTACGACCCTGCCTCTCCCCAATTACCTTCCCTCCCAGGGCCCAGCTACTGTGAACTAGCTAAGCATGACTGAGCTTGTCATTGGTCATGACAATTTTGCCAATTGTTTCTCTTTTTTCACCACACAGACAGTATTTAACTGTCAGATATTCCTGAAAAATCTGACTTTACATCAGGGAATTTTCTTATTTTGACTTTTTATTCAGTTCATTTTCCCATTTTCCCATTTGTATTTAGAAAGTCCTACTGTCTCAGACATATGACAGGCGCCCTCAAGCACTCGGTGCCCTTGGTGACTGCCCGTGTTTCTGGTACCAGGAGCCAGCCCTGGCGATTATACACCTTACGAAGACTGAAGAATGGATTGGCCTAAACATT
Organism: Architeuthis dux; assembly: GCA_006491835.1. NCBI lineage: Eukaryota > Metazoa > Mollusca > Cephalopoda > Oegopsida > Architeuthidae > Architeuthis > Architeuthis dux. The sequence goes on along the minus strand of VCCN01002810.1, from coordinate 4,892,414 downwards.
GTGGTGACAACATCAAATAAACGAAAAAGGAGTTTTGTCCAAACAAAATTTGGAATGTTAATGGCATTTCTCAAAGTTATAGACAATACTTGTATCTAATCAATATTTACTGGAAAATTAAGAACATATAGGCATGGGCGTCTGCTGTGGGGGACCCCCCCCCCCCCCTCCACCCTCCTGGACCAGGCCTTCTGGGGGTCTGAAATTTGGAACCTTATAGTCAATAAAGAATAATGGTGCTGTATAATTGTTTTATGTAACACCAACTTAAAGTACCCATATAAAAAGATGGTATTATTCTTTGCTGGTTACAGGGTTACCGCTAAAATATATTCAGAATATATCCTTTTGCCTCATGGAAATATACTCCCCAGTGGACGCCCATGCATATAGGGGAGTTTGTTAATCTGACAACATTTATTTCCAAGAATAATTTTTAGAATTACATTCATACTCCAAACTTTAAAATAATCTGTGGGACAATTTTTTTTAATTACTTACATTGTCAGTCTTTGTTGTTGCTCATTCAAGCATAGTTCTTCACTAATTACCTGCAATTTCTATAATAATAAACAAATAGTTACTATACCATCATTTATATATTAAAACAAATTAAGTCAGAATCTATCTTCTTTGAAATGTTTGGTATAATTTCAGTAATATTTTGTGTGCAATTTAATTAGTTGAATTAATTGAAATTGCGTCATTAAGCCAGCTTCAGTGTAGTTGGCTGGGTTTAAACTAATAAGAAAAATGGTAGTTCAATTTGGTATGTCCGATATCAGAATAAAGATTATTTTTTAAAATATTGATATTCTCAGATGTGACCGTCTTTTCACTTAGGCTGTTCTATGCGTTTGCTACTCTTGCTGAGAGGAAATTTTTTCTAACACCAGTGGAGGTCTGAATTTGTAGTTTATGGCTGTGTCCTCTGTTTTTACTGCAGATAGATGAAATCAGCATTTTCTCATCAGGACATTTAATGTTCTTAAATAAAGAATACTAGAAAAATTGGATTACTTTAGGGAAAAATCATGTTGTCATGTTTTAAAAGTCAAAAAGTTATTGAAATGTACACACAGACTTAACAGCTCATTTTAAAAAAAAGGTTCTGTCAGAATAAAACTGAGCATTCAATCAAAACAACTGTGAGCAAATAATAAATCTGAGGACACTAGTTTAAACAAAATACATCTTTATTTATTTTATTAGATGAAACATTGTCAATCATTATTATTAATTCTTGTCAAACTCCAGTCCAAGTCTGGAGTTGATTTTGTTTTTCTACTGTAACAAAAACAACAAGAACAATCCTCACCAAAGTTAGGGGAGTAAAAATTAACATTCCCATACTGTGATTTGAAACCACGACCAACTGATTGGTAAGCTGGTCTCTTAAACTGACAAGTCCTACGCATCTACAAAATTTATCTTACAGATATGTAAGGGCTTATTTCATTCTAATAAATAAATACATTTATACTAAAAAGATTTTTTATTTATTATATATACAATACCAAAGTTGTAGTAATCATCTTCAGTTGGAATGGAGTGGGAGTAGAGTTTGACCTTGCAGCAGCCAGGCTTGTTGACTGGTATTTTCTTTCATCTTAATTTTTTAGTTGCTTTTTATCACAACTTTACTCAGACTGTAAATCAATAACAAATATGGTGCCAAGAGAGATCAGGAAAGAATGAAATGTAGGTTGAAGGGGTTTGGTACTATTTGGCAAGGTCGATTTGGTGTGGACATTCTGGTGTGAGCATTTAGGCATCAAACCTAATTTGCCATCTTCCCATTTGGTGATGGGTGTTATGGCATTAAGAACATATTTGTAAATCTGTATGGACAGTTTTAATGGAACAGAATTACAATATATCTGTTATTTTATGGCAAAAATGTTATCATTTTTTACACTCGAGTATAGTGCTACACCCCAATTTTGACCCTGATTTTTTATATTAAATTTCTTGCATTACATGCGAGTAAATATGGTACATTTTTTGATTTTCAAGTTAAAAAAAGTACCCGATTGTTTCAAAAAGGTAAGAAATGAAATGTAATGTATGTTGTGTGGTAGTGGTATTTGTAATAAAATAAGTAATATTTTTATTAATTTGATTTATATTTCTTTTTAAAAAGTGATACATTTCCATTAAAAAAAATACTCTTAACCAAGATTTAAAAAAATAATTGTAATTCCGTTTTATAACAAAATTTATTTAAAAATGTTTTAAAAGATTTTGTAATAACTCACTTTCATTTAGCTAGAATTAATAATCATCTGCAGAACTTAATATTCAGATAAAGAAAATACCAAACTACCTTAAGCTTTTTAGCTCTTTCACTAAATACAGCAGCCCTTGATCGCTCAAAGCTCAAGGTGCAGCCCATATGCTCTCTAATGTACGTAGTTCCTTTTCTATGTATTTCCTTTCCTCACAGTAACATGCTATTAGATTAGTCATGGCCGATTCTAGCACTGCTGCTAGTATCAAAGGCCCAGTTGCTTTTTTGACCAATATATTTCCCTTTAGCACTGTGGCTAACATTAATCTATTGTCAGAAACATCACCGTTGAGCTTAGTAAACTGGCTGGCATCTGAAATTGTATCTGCCTTCCCCACACCTTGCTGGTTTCTGCGAATACCCTGATTCGTCCATTTTAATAAATATTGCCTTGGTTTGTGGAATTACCAAACTTATTAAAACAAGCATTACCAGGTGCTCCATCATCAGGTAAAAGTATAACAATTAAACTCTATACACCATGAGTCTCCTCCATTTCCATCCTCACTTATAGGGCAAGTCAAATTAACATTCTCTCCTTGGTAGCTCTCCCTACGAATAAGCATTCTCATATCTACCCTTGCTAACATTTCATTCTCTTGACACAATTGTTTCATGTTCTTTATTTCAGCCAAAAATGTATGTAACATTTATATTGTCTTTGTATGTCGCTTCAATTTGTATGTCTACAAATATTTGCATTTGTTTAATTCTGTTCATATGCATTTACTGCCTTTATTCTATTTTTGATATGGACTCTTCCATTTTTCGATTTTGTTTACCCACATGCTAATGACTAGATTCAAGATGGAAGCCAATATCATCATATTTAGGTGGGCCATTTAAAATAGTCAAAATGGCCATGACATCATAACCCTTACAGCCAATCAGAGACCTCCATTCACATCACCTGACTTCCACGTGAGGCCTAGATTTCTCTGTCATGGCTCCTTGTCTCTTTCTTTCTATACTAGGCTATGACTAATAAATATTGTTTATTAGTAAATTAACCCATTCTAATACAGAACTTCTGTTATCCAAACCTAGATACTGGTAACTTTGACATAAGTACCTTCAAAATTTATACTTTGTTCATATACCAAATGATATAAATAAAGGCATCTCTTAGTATTCACTATTTTTTTAAAAATTCTTAAAAAATAACGTTTTTGTCACGTTTTAGTAATTTATTTTGAAAAAATAATTTATTTTTCTTTTAAAAAAAACCAAACACTGTAAAACATAATATAGGTAATAAATATGTTGCAATTTTTGACATATTTTGTAGTTATTTGTTTTATGTTTAGTTACTATTAGAATGCAACAAAAGATTAATTATATATAGTCTTAGTACTACTACCTATTGCTTTTAGTGAGTGAGGGGTTGGTTAAATTTTGTCTCATTAAAGGAAAAAGTTTGAGAAGCCCTGATCTAAACAAAATTACATTATATTTTTTGTGCTTAACAAATTTTATTTATTTATTTATTAGTAAATGAAGTATTGTAAATTATTATTAACAATTTTTTCATTTTGATGCTACTATTTACCTTCATCTTAATATTTTTGTTGCTAAGTTAAGTTGCAATAAAAAGCAACACAAATATTATGAAGGTAAATAGTAGAATAAAAATGAAAAAATTATTAACAGATTTAATATTTTTATTTACATTTATAGCTTTAAAGCTTTTTGAAGATTCACCTTTGATGATGAATCAATCAACATTTTTTTCAAACGCCAAAACATCTGTCACTAAATGGGTTTACGCCAAATCAGATATCGCCTAAACGCTCCTGCCAGAATGCCCACGCTTAATTGCATACAACAGATAGTTCCATTCTGAGGTTGAAGAGCTAGATTAGATCTGCCAAGACATAGAGTTCTCATAGTTCAGTCAGTAAGAGCAGTTGGTATGCTTAACCAGGTTTTCTTGAGGCAAACGGGAAATGTGTTCTAGGCTCACTGAGAGCTTCTCCTTTATTTCAAATCCAGGCTGATTGACAGCCTGAGTAAAGTTGTAATAAAAAAGCAACTAAAAATTTAAAATGAAAGAAAATACTATTCAAAAATGAATAATAATACATTTTTATCTCTTCTTTACTTTGAATAAATGCCCAAAACATAAATATTGCAACCTTTCAGCTAAATTTTGTATTACATCATATTTGGTTGATGCAAAAGTTTCCAGCATTTTTTAACAAAATCTTTTATTCATATAAATTCATAGCATCATTATTCAGTCATCGACTTTCAAATAAATTGTGTATACTATCATAAAACAATGGTTTTGGTTTTAATTTTATGAATTATTTGAGGAATTTTTCAATATCTTGAAATTGTTGGAACCACTGATCAGAGAAGGAGTGTTGCATTGAGTGAAACAAGTAATAGTCTGAAAGTGACAGGTATACAGAATACACCACATGTGGAAGAACTTCCCATTCTAACTCCATGATCCTTTGCTGTGCTGTATTTGCAACACAAGAATGGGCTTTGTCATGCAGCAAAATCACCAATTGATTTCCTTGCCCAGAAAAAGATATTTTCTTTTCCAATGCATTATTTGAATGATACATTAGAAAACTGTTACTGCATCATGCAATAACAGTTTGTCCAAGTTCCAGCAATTTGTAATAAAGAATTCTCTTTGAATCCCTAGTAGATTCCATTTAGGTAGATATGTTGAGCAAGAAAAAGAAAGTCAAGTGTTCAAATGCTGACCAATGTTCTCTTCCATAAGTTCATCTACAACCCATTTTCCTAGTTTTAGAATCTTTCTGAAGGCTTGTAAACAATGTACTGCAGTTGACTGACCGCACAAGCACCTAACATTCCAAGGGAAATTATGAATCACTGCCACCCATATATGCTGTGTTGGGGGTGATCAATTAAAAAGTTGGGCTGTGATCACTAAGAAATATCTGAATTTTCAAAAAACAAACCAGTGACCAATTTAGCATGAGCTTACATTGAAAATTGAACCCCCACTAAAACCCTATTTGGGAGGGGAATTTTCAAAAAACAAAAAAAAACATTTTTCCTACTCATTGTGTGTACAAAATTTCAAGTTTCTACTATGAATGGTTAGGGCTGGGCAAGGTGTGGCTACATAGATCAAATTGAAATACCCACCCCTCTAAAACCCTACTTTGGGGGGTAATTTTGAAAAAACAAAAAATCATTTTCCCTACTCATTGAGGGGAGCGTGTGTGTAAAATTTCAAGTTTCTACTCTGAACGGTTAGGGCTGGGCAAAGTCCAGATACATAGATACATATAAATGTCAGAACACATGAATAACCTAAACCCATTTTGGGTAGCAGTGATTAATAAAGAGCTGAGTAAACTTCAAAGACTTCTAAGATTTCCCTAAAATTGTGCAGAAGAATGGTGCTGTGAACTTTTATATCAACCTAATAGTAATATTAATATGCAGATATGAAATGGGAGGATCTTCAGTGCTAAACTTCCAAATGAAAGGGTTTGACCAGAACATGAAGTTTGGTCCTACAATGAGGACAGAGCATTTTTGTAATTTACTAATATATATTTTTACCAATATTTACTACACTTACTTTAATACAGAACAAGGCCACAAGTGTGTGGATAGCAATCATTTCAGTACCAATCATCTGCAAGACTAGCTTGGAAACCATTGCTCCATGGAAAAGTGCCCTAGCTTAACTTAGTATGGCACAAGGACACAAGTGTGAGGATAGCAATCATTTCAGTACCAATCATCTGCAAGACTAGCTTGCAAACCATTTCTACAATGGCAAAGTGCCCTAGCTTATCTTAGTACAGTACAAGGCCACAAGTGTGATGATAGCTATCATTTCAGTACCAATCATCTGCAAGACTAGCTTGCAAACCATTTCTCCATGGCAAAGTGCCCTAGCTTAGCTTAGTACAGTACAAAGCCACAAGTGTGAGGATAGCTATCATTTCAGTACCAATCATCTGCAAGACTAGCTTGCAAACCATTTCTTCATTTCAAAGTACCCCAGCTTAGCTTAGTACAGCACAAGGCTACAGGTGTGAGGATAGCAATCATTTCAGTACCAATCATCTGCAAGACTAGCTTGCAAACCATTTCTCCATTGCAAAGTGCCCTAGCTTAGCTTAGTATGGCACAAGGCTACTACTGTGTGATACCCAATGAGAATTGAACCCTCTATAGTAGCAATGATCTGTGAGACTAGCTTGCTAACCATTGCTTGACAAGGATGCACAAATATATATTCTTATTACTTCTCTTTTTTAATACAAATAAGAGATACACTTATCAAATACAACATTTGAAGAAGAAAATTTGGTTTTTAGTCAATTTGAAAATTTTCACCTTTTTTTCGATTAACCAACAGTTTGCTGTCATTAAGCAAAAAGAAAAAAATCAAATAAAAATTTACAAATTGCTCATACAATCCAGTTTACATCACTCTCTTCATCTGAAGCTAAGCTTAGGCTTATGATCCGATCAAATTATCGCTGATTGAACCATTAGTTGAACTACGACTTGACTTTCAATCGCTGCAAAAAGTCTGGTGTCACATGACGATAATTTATTTAATTTAATTTATTCAAAACAAGTATAACTACATCAAACCTTTTTTTTTACAAAAAATGGTTAAGAAAGTCGAAAGTCGAACATCGAAAATAAATAGAAACAGTAATTTTTGGTACTTTCAATCAATAATACCTGATTTACCCACTCCCTCCCAATTCTTTATTAAATTAACAAAACTATTTATTAGCAATTTTCAAATTCAATGTTTACTTTTATCATAACTTTCATTATCAAAAATACATCAATATGTCATAGTTTTACATCGAACAATGAGGCAAAAATAATATGAAAACATCTAAATTTTCCTGAAAATAGGCATTATTAATCAAAATATGGTTGCCTATTTTAGCAGTATATTTCCACGATCAATCGACCCTCACATTTAATCAGCTGATACAAAAAGGTTGCCATGTTTATTTTACTTTTTATTTAGTTCAAAAGGAAGTGATGTTAAATTGAGTATCGCTTTTGATTGGCTACAACATCTGACTGGATTGTGGAAAATAGAATCATTTCTATTTTACCAATCCAGTCACAGATATGATCTCAGACAATTTTGCAGGTTGTAAGAACACTCATGTCAACAGCTGATCACTGATTAATTTATCACCGATTGGACTCAAAGAATCAGAGATTAGCCGAAATTAGCCGAAATCCAAACGGTGCCTGAACCTAAGCTTAGCTTTAAGCACTAAACAAGTCCATGTGGAATTTTTAGGCAATTAAGCATGTTAACAAAGCTTAATTTTAATCGGTATTTCTGAGATGAGGAATTATTATTATCATGCAGTGATTGTCATGTTGGGTGTTATAGTCATAACATTTTGGCTGTTGTACTCTCCAGCCATCTTCAGGTGTCTGTCTTAGTTGATAACCTTCTGGGAATTTTGAACCAAAATCTTTATTCAATCCATGGAGGTATATTGTTCTCATTCCGTTGTCTATACTACGGAACAATGGCATGGTGGATAAAAGCATTGGTTAAGCATATCTAGACATCGTGAGTTCAATCCCTGGGTTGAAACCCAGGGATTGAACTCATGATGGCTAGTGCAAAAAAAATGGAAAAGTCATTTACTTTGGTTCAGTAAAAGAGGCAGACGTGACATCACAAGGTCCAATAAACTAGGAAGAATTAACTGATACAAGATATTCTCTGGCATGGTCTATGTAATGAGAACAATCAAACCCTGTGGATTGAATAAAGAGTTCTGTTCGAAATGTTGTAACTATAACAACCAAGATGAGGACACCAGTCTGAATAAATCAGTGTATAATAGCAAAGCATAGTTGAGAAATTTTGGTATATAAAAGTTAGCACTAAGACTACTTCTCAGACAAATTGCAAATGGACATTTTTAAATAAACTGTTTTTTGTGATCTTGTAACAGACAGACTGGCAAATTCTAGCAAAACTTTAAAATCTAAACTTGTGTTTACTGATAGAATAAAATCATACCTTTTTGATTTCTTTTACTTCTTCATCATTTTCATTCAAGCTGCCAGATATTTTCAATCTGTGATATCGGTCCATCAAAGAATTATACTGAGAAAGAAATTTTTGTCTCTTCTTCTCAGCCTCATCCTTAACCTGAGAATCTTCAATGATCTTTTGAGAGGTACTTGTTTCTTTCACCTGGTTTTCAGTTTCTTGAAATGGTTCTTTCTGGTTTTCTTGTAGATATTTATGCTTATCTTCCAACTCATCGAATCGCATCTGCAACTGAAAGAGATATCCTTCTAGTTCTTTGTCCTTGTCAAATACCTCTTCACTGTTGGTCCCAATTATCTGGAATTCTTCTTTTACACGAAGATATTCTCGGCGCTGCTTGTCTTGTTCACTTTTAATGTTATCAAAGACTTTTTTCATTTCCTTGGCAGTCAGTTGACGTTTTTCCAGAATGGTTACGAGAGTGTTGATCTTTGCAGTATGAAGAAATTTAAAAAAAGAAAAGAAATAATGAAATTAACATGTTTTACCCAAACTCAAACATTATTTAAATGTTTTAAGAACTTTTATAGTCAATGGAAAAAAGTAAAATGAAATTTTGAGAAGAGTGTGAAATCAGCCTTCATTTTGTTAAAAACAGTAATTGTCTCTTTCATTAAGTGTTTGCTCTTGTAGTAAACCTATCGTCAGTTCAATAAGTTTTTAATACTATTTTCAAGTAAAATTATACAAATCTACTTTAAAAGAGAAATCTCCAAATTGTATAATTTTTGATTAAATCAACAGTTTCAATAAAGTTTTTAGCATTGATAAAGTCATTGAACAAAAAGTTTACATTTTTGTTTGAATAAATTAATAATGCATCCATAAAAAGTGACATCTAGCCAAACTTATTTTTATTTAAAAAGTTAAAATTGATTCCTTACTTTACTTTCCAAATGGTTGGCCTGTAGATTAAGATCTGCTTTGATTTTTTCTGATTTTGAAGGCTGCTGATCATTTTGCTCATTAGTCTTTGCATTTTTTTCTGCATTATTCAAAATTAGATTCCCACTGAGAGGCAATCTGTCATCATCTGTTGTGGCAACAGAAAAAAAGGTCAATTTGTGATCTTGAAAAGAGCCTAATGTGTTTCAGAAGAGAAATGGAAAAATTTAAGATTAGAACAGCTCACTGCAAACAGGAAGACCTGCTTGAAGTTTTACAAAATTTGGCTTTCCCTCTCAAAATAAACTCAAAGTTATAAATTCTCAAAATAAATTCATGATATAGATTATTTTATAAATATTCTGAATTACCATATGCCCATCTTCTATTCTACTACATTGTTATTCATACTCTTTGCAACAGTTGTCATTAGAAACTTTTATAAAATAGGTCATCTATTCAGACTTGCCTTTTTTTCATCTAAAAGATTATAAGTATTAAAATCATTGAGCAATTTTGGGAGTTAAAATAGCAATGTTTATCAATAAACATAAGTATTTTAACTATTCAGTTAATATATGATGTAATAAAAATAATACTATTTGGTCTTAATGGGATTTTAATAAGGAATACATTTGTAATAGTTATTTAGCTGAGAAGGCCTGACAAAATTGCTATTAATAAAATAAAGACAAGAAATAAAGAAAATTATTTAAACACTACCTTCTCGCAAACTTTGGTTCATGGAGAAAGTAGAAGCCATTGGAGTTGAAGTGACAAGTGCTCTGTTCATTATCAAATTTGTGATGGGACTCTGTGAAGACTTGAAGTCTGACATTTTTGGTGCCATTTTTGATCCTATACGAAGTTCATCAATCATCATTTCAGCATCTGCATATTTTGTCAGTAGATTGTCATACCGATTCTGAAGCTGTTCTACAAGTTCAGTGGCTTTTTTCCTTTTTGAGAGCTCCTCTTCTAGCCTGGCATTCAGATCTTTAATGGAAAATGATAGTTTCAAATTGCTGGCCTCATCATCTCCATCAGTTATGTTACTTAATTCTGACAGAGACTTATATTTTGATTTCACAGGAGTTGAGGGAAAACAAATGTTTGTTGTACTCTTGCTTTTGGCACGGAATGATTTCACACTGTTGTCTGTTTTGGATTTTGAAGGTGATTCCTCTTCCATTTCATCATGACCAAAATTCTCTGATTTATTCATTGTAGTTTGATTTCCATTCTGATGATTTTTAATGTTTCTTTTACTTGCTAATGCTGATTGTCCACAGGAATATTTAGGAAAGATAGGGATTTTCTGATCTTCAAGAACTTGACAGCTTTCATCTGATAAATACTGTGGATAAGAAGAATTAAGTTGTTCATTGCTTACCAGACTATTTCCATTAACTAAATTTGAGTCAGAATTTAATGAAATATCTGGATTAAAAAAACTATTTGGCTCTTTTTTTATCTCCTGAAATTGTTTTGAATGTCTTTCAGTATTGTTCTGATCAAAAGCTGGATGGCATTGACTCGTTTCACAGCACTGATCCTGGGATTTCTTTTGCTTTAAAAGAGCATTATTCTCTTGAATATTACCAGGAAGAGAAATCTTCATGGAATCATAAGCAAATGAAGGTATTTTTTCATTTGGATTGAATGGCTGTTCTTGAGGCAAGAGATCAAAACTAACAGATCTTTTTTCAACCCTATTTTTGGGACAATTTCCCTCTGATCCCTTTGCTATTTCCTGGCTAAGTCCTGAGGAATTCCCCCAAACATTGGCTGACCCTGGTCTTGAAGTCTGGTGAGAATCAAAATCAATATGTCCAGTGATAAGAAACAGTTCATCATCAACATCATCATCAACATTATCTTCTTGGGCCTCATCTCCTTTTCCCAGCTGGTAACTCTCATTATGGCTGCTGTCTAGTATTTGAGAAACATTGGCATGTTGAAGATAAAGTTCTCTCTCTGATGCAGTTAAGCCTTGAGGTATGGAGAGACTACTCTTGGAAGAACTCTCAGTCATAGCTAGCAAGTCACTCTTCTGATAAACATACATTGTATTAGCTGCTTCAGTTGGAGCTGGTGCCTGATAATTTGTAACACCACCATTATTATTCTGTTGAAAAGAAGAGTTGATAGGTTGATTGATAAAAACCTCCAAAGGGTCTTTATCATTATAAATATAATGTGAGAGTTCATGAGATGTCTCATAATTAAGAGGACAATAGGCTGTTTGATTTGGATAGTTGCTGCTAATGACTTGATTATAGTCATAGTCTAACATTTGATTGCCAGGTGTGACCTTGAAATTCTCAACTTGACCGTTATAGGCATTCTGCCTTCCACTGTAGGCTGATTTGGGGGTAAAATTTTCAAGAGCGCTCTGAACATCTTTCTCATCATCAGATATTTCCAAGTCACTAATGCAGTACCTGCAAAAATATATATAAAAATGTAATCATTTACTGATAAATACCTGTTGCTTTGCTAACAGTATACCAAAAGCTGTGTTCTGCATCAGTAATTTGAAAGATTAACACAAGGTATCATTAACAAAGAATTCTTGTATTCATTTTGGCTAAAAAACGAAATTGACACATTAGTAGCAGTAGTAGTAGTAATATTATCAGCAGCCAGAGAGCAAATACATATACACATACACACAGCAGAATAGCCAATTTTGTGCTCATGTGTTTGCCTTACCCCTTTCCTCTCTTTCTGTTTGTTATGTCACAGACAGACTGACAGCTCAGAAATTATAATAAAGATTTTATGTAACGGTATGGAGATTGTCAGTTGACCTCCATTAGAAACAAAGGGTTAGGTTTTAAGAAATAAATATGCATACATGTTGAATTGCTGTTATGATATAAGTGACGTGTGAGCAGTGACCGAATTACGGACCATAAATACAGTAAACCCTTGCTATAACAAACTAATTAAGGGGTGGGTTTGTTGTTAAAGCCGGAAGTTTGTTATAACCGATGGTTGCCCCTTGTTAGGTAAAAAGAAGTGAGTTCAGTAGTTCGCTGCATTTAACAAACATCTTTCAATAAATCCAGAGGCAGTTCGATTGACTTTGGATTTTGTTTAAAAATATTGGAAATTGCAGAATTAATAAAATAAAATATTTTTTAAATACTCTGGGTTATCATTTTTGAAAAATTCTTATATTAGGAACTGTCAACCAAACTGTCAACATGGGTTTCTTTCAGTTTTCAAGTTTGGCTGGCTGGTTATGTAAGTATGTATGTATCATGCGCACAGGCTGCACCAGTGGAGCTAGAGGGCTGAAAATTTTAACATTTACACCTTATTATGTCTAGAAAAAACGTTTTTTGTTTGTTGAAAATTCCCCCCTAAATAGGTTTTTAGTGGGTGGTTCAATTTGCAATGTAAGTCTATGCTAAATTGATCACTAGTTTGTATCCACTTATTTTTTGAAAATTCAGATTTTTTCATCACTCCATTTTTAATTGATCACCCCGAATACTGCATGCTGCCAAATGATGTTGGGCACATGACGGTTTCTATTCAGTCACTAACCAGACCTGTTTTTGATATTGTTAGAAATTCGAATGCAAAATTTACATCATTTTAATGTTTACAAATTACACTTTTCACACTTAATTTTCTGCAAAATATCTGATTTTATAGATTTTTCTCACAGAAAGGTTATATCAAATTTTTCTCCAATCTTTCTTCTTAATAATGACACAAACATTTTGACAATAAAATAATCTTTTTATAATTTTTATCTCGGGTGTCAAGTTCCCAGTGAAAATCTATGGCCATAAAAAGTGACATTTTAATTGCTTTATTTATAAATAAATAAAGCAATTAAAATGTTACTTTTTTTTCTTATTTAACTCAATAACAACAACTCAGTTATTCTGCATTTTCCAATATTTTTACACAAAATCATTGATATATTCTGATTTAATACTTATATAGTTTAGACATGTATGAGGAAATATTCAAAATGCTGTATAAAGCACTCGTCAGGCCACATTTGAAATTTAGCTCCTGTATTTGGTCACCCCAACATAAATTTAACATAGACGCTATAGAAAGAGCACAGAGAAGATCCATAAAAATGATTCCCTACATCAAACACCTGTCATATCCAGAAAGGCTAAAAGAGCTTGATCTGGAGATACTATCTTACAGAAGAACCTGTGCTGATCTACTAGAAATATACAGGATAACCTCAGGTTTGCACGCCATTGACCAAGACTGTAAATGCATCATTTGTCCAGATAAAATCATGCCACAGCCATCACTAAACAGCGCAACCAAAGGTCACAGCAAGAAGCTACAAATTCAAACAGCCACCGGGGCCAGAAAACACTTCTCAGACAGATCTGCCCCTATCTGGAACAAGCTATCAGACACCACAGTTTGTTTTCCAAACATCATCATCATCATCATCAGCCGTTATTAGTCCACTGCTGGACGAAGGCCTTTCCCATCTCCTTCCATGACAACCTATCTTGTGCTAATCTCTGCCAAGTCTTACCGGCAAACTTTTCTATCTCGTCCCTCCATCTTGTGTCTGGCCGTTTCCTACTTCTTTTACTATCCCATGGGCACCAATCTGTTAATCTTTTCCCCCATCTATTGTCATATGTCAGCCCATCTCCACTTTTGTTGTTTAATTAGTTGTATAATATCCTTTACTCTAGTCTTTTCTCTGATCCATGTTGATCTTTTTCTATCTCTTAGCGTTACCCCTAGCATTGCTCTTTCCATGGCTCTCTGTGCTATTCTAAGTTTGTTTTCTGCTCGTTTGGTTAATTTCCAGGTTTCGCATCCATAAGTCATGGCTGGTATTATGCAGCCGTTATATACTTTCCGTTTTAGGCACATTGGCAAGGTGCTCCTCAGAATATCTCTATTCATACCAAATGCTTTCCAACCTATCCTTATACGTCGTTTTATTTCACAATCATGGTCTTTCTCTAGCTTTATTACCTGACCTAGGTATATGTATTCATCAACTTCTTCTAGTATCTCGCCTTCTATCTTTATGACCTTTTTGGGGACTTTATCGTTGAACATTACTTTTGTCTTTGTTCTATTCATCTTTAAACCTACTTTTTTACTTTCCCTATTTAGGTCGGTTAGCATATTTTGTAATTCTTAAAAAGACATTGGACACCAAATGTTTGAATATGAATTTTTGAACTAAATAACAAAAAAAAACAAAAAAAACAAAAATAACCAAACTCAAAACCACAGTATAACCTAATATTATCCTGCTTGAGATACACATTGAGATATACAAACTGGGTTTAGACATTCTGGGTTTAGATCAGGGGTTGGGAACCTGCGGCTCAGGAGCTGCATGCGGCTCTTTAACCTAAGCGCTCTTAAAAAGATTTTTTATTATGTGCAAACAAATAAATTATTCTATTAAAATAAAAACCACTACCTATGATCTCGACTTGATGTAATTTCAAATAAGATTCAAAACAAAAAATCGCATTGATTAAGAAAAAAGTTAGCTAAATTTATGTTTTCTTGTATGTATTTTTGTTTATGATAAATTATGCAGTCTCAATTATTTTTTTAGTTAAAAATAGCTCTTCAGGTTGAAAAGGTTCACAACCCCTGGTTTAGACAAACTGAACATCGTTCTTAAAATCTATCTATTTTATTGTAATAAACTTTGTGTTAATACTAAGAATAAAGATTGTAGAAAATTATCATAAAAATTTCTAGTTAATTTTTTAATTAGAATATAGCGTACACTTTTTGTTTTTACAAAAAATATCTCCTGGAATATATCTGCTTCAATATGCAATATAGTTTCTGCTAAATTGGTCACTAGTTTGTGCCTGCTTGTTTTGTTTTTTTTGTTTTTTTAATGATCATAGCCCAACAAAAATGAGAGAAGTAACTTATTCATTCTTCACCCCTTTTTCTAATTTTTTAATTGATCATCCCCGCAACACAGCATATATGGATGGTGGTGATTCATAATTTCCCTTGGAATGCTAGTTTCTGATAGTTTCCAATTGACAGAGCTATGTAACTGCTGACACATTTACATTTTATAAAATGTATTCTCTCATTCATCAATTGTAACTTGCGACAGAATCTATGTTTGAATCTTTCTTTTGCTTATTCTGTCAGCCAGTTAAGCTACAGGCATCTAATCACTGTAATACTGGCAAACTGGTAAGAGCATGTACCTCAATTTTAGAGTCTGTGAAATAGCTTCAAACATAGTATTCAGTGTAGTACTGCTCCATACTCTTAGAAATAGGGTAAATCTATTGCCTGCACCCTTTGTTTACATATTTTTGCAAATAATTTGAAATGTTTTTGTGTCAATATGTAGATGGATCGAGACACTCATCTGTTTAGGAATACAAAATTGGTGGGTAAGCTTCATGAGCACTAAAGTAATGTTATCTAACACTTATCAAAATGTCCAGGGATGGTGTATCAGCAAGTAGTCAGGTCTCAGGGTTCAACGGATTAATGATTCACATACAATTGCAGAAATGTCTTCACTGGCAAAATTTGTGATAGCCAAGTAGCACAAGTAATGGCTCCATACTTAACTTGCAACTTGTTCATAGTCATAACTAACACAAGATATTGACATTAAATAAGTGGATTGGGACTTGTCCCCACAGGTTGGCCTGTAAATATTAATAAGGATAAAACTCTCTTTGTAAAATTGAGGCAGGTGCGGAGACAGCTGAACAAAGTTAATTAACAGCAAACAAACAAAAGCAACCCAGTGACAAATTGAAGGAGATCTTTTTCACGTAAGGGCTAGCAGAGTCTGTTTAATCGGGAAACCATTTGACAGGGATTAGTGGCCTGCAATGTTCATAATACAAAATAAGGAATTCAAAAATTTGGACCTTATAAGGAAAATAAAAATGAAAGATTATTCTAATGCAATTATGTATTAAATAATACATGGAACCAATATTTTACCTAAATTTTTGAAGTAGTGCAATATCTTATGTATTAAGATCAATCAAAAAGTTTCTGGTTTAAAATAGTCATGAGCATTCCTTCAGGATGGTTGCCTATTAATTTTTCATATAGATCTATCTGAGCTCAACACATTTGTTATAGTGACACTATACTCCCTGGTTCCCACCGAAGAAGGTTCCTCCCAAAGGTGAGAAAAAAACAAAAATGAAACTCATTAACTGTAGAAAAATCATCAGTTTGTTCATATCTGTATAGCTAGCTGACTGGCTGTGTATCTCAGTTTGTTTCTTTCTATCGCACTCTGTAATATCTATTTATCTATCAATATATATATATCTTTGTCTGCTTATCAATATTTGAGCCTGCTAGGTGAACAGGACAATAGCAAGTTTTTTCCAATACCAACAGTTAGGGTTTCAGTCCAGGTAAAAAGAGCAAGATGTCAAATGTTGATTTTAAAGGCAGGTAAGCATTCAACAACTGGAATATTAGAATATAACATACCAATATCTATCAGTCAGTATACTAATGCACTTGTAAAATCTACCATACCTATCTATGTATATAAATTCAAATAGCCACTGCTTAAAAAAACATTCAATGCCTCCAACAAAGATCAGAGATTGAGAATTCCTAGTCCAAGTAAATAATGAATAAAGTATATTCACCATGACTGTTCATCAAGTTGGCTACTTCTGATGAAGCTTTGGTAAGGCTGAGAATCATATAAAGACAGCTGTGTGTCTTCATAGTCACCAGTAAGTTGTAAAGTACTGTAGTCAGTGTCTTGCACAATGCCATTCTCATCTAAAAGTAAGGTACCTAAAATGAAACAAAATGAAATAAAATTTAAGCAACACAGACAATATTTGGCACAATAATTATTTCTATTAATGCTAAATAATTTCACAGATGAACTTTTTTTTATCAATATACCATTTGAAAATCCAGAAAATAGGGCATTACTGAAAATTCATTAACTTTTTTCTCTACTGCTAGAAATATTCATTTGGTTGGCCAAAAAGTGTTTCTCTTTGAATGGCATTAAGAGCGTTTAGTTTTAACTAATTTCATTAAAAATTGCTTTCCATTGTATTGTGACAGCTGTTGTTGTTGTTTGTTGTTTGAAAAAATGTCAAATTTGGTGTTTTTTTGTTCTAACATTGAGGATAGAGGAAAACAAGCAACATTTTCAGTATATTATGCTTTTTTTTATTTTAAGAGAGGTAAAAATTCAACTCAAATGAAAAAAAAGATTTGTGCAGTTTATGGAGAAGGTACTGTGACTGATCGAACACATCCAAAGTATTTTGTAAAGTTTTCTGCTGAAGATTTCTCATTGAACAATGCTCCATGGTTGGGTAGACCAGTTGAGGTTAATAGCAATCAAATCAAGACATTACTTGAGAATAATAAATGTTATACAACTCAAGAAATAGTCAGAATACTCCAAATATCCAAATCAAGTGTTGAAAATCATTTGCACCAGCTTGGCTATGTTAGTCACTTTGATGTGTGGCTTCCACATAAATGAAGAAAAAAAACCTACTGGACAATATTTCCATGTGTGATTCACTACTTAAATATAACGAAATTGTTCTGTTCTTGAAACAAATTGTTGATAAAAATTGGATACTTTACAACAATGTGGAATTCAAGAGATCATGGGGCAAGCAAAATGTACTACAACTAACCATACCAAAGGCCGGTCTTCATTTAAAGAAGGTGATGCTGTATGGGGGATTGGAAGGGAATACCAGTACAACTAAACAATTGATTTGAATAAGTACTGCTCCCAAAAATAGGTATTGCACCTTCGGATTACTATTTACTCCAGTCTTTACAGAATTTTCTTAATGAAAAAATTTCAATTCTATGGAAGATTGCAAAAGGCACCTACAGCAGTTCTTTGCTGAGAAAAATAAAAGGTTCTCGGAGGATAGAATTATGAAGTTGCTTAAAAGATAGCTGAAGGTAGTGAAAGAAAACGGTAAATATGTTGTTCAATAGAGTTAATGGGGGTCTAAAAATATGTCTTTAGGGGTAACTGGACCCAGGAATTAACATAGGATAGGTGGCGCTGACCCCCAAGATTCCTTTAGGGTCCAAATTACTATTTCCGGTCAAATTGCAAAAAGGGACATCTATTTATGCAACACCGCAAAAACTGGTGTCACCATAATTTATAAGCTTTTATTTAAAAATCCATTTATTTCTAAGAAAATCAGTGGTTAGCAGCCATGAAAATGGAATCAGTGGACTGAGATCAAACTCTGACAGAGAAAGTTTAAATTTATTTTTATTTCATTTAATGTGCTTTCAATCCATTAGACCTTCAAAACTTCTGGAAATTTGTCAGTTATGAGAAAACAATTTTTTAAAGGTTTTAGAGGGGGGGTTCTATTTACAATGTAACTATAAATATATTAAGATATATTTTATGTATTCATATGAGGATAATGCATTTTAATTTCTCTTCAAATACTACTGCTAAATATGAGATTTGTTTAATTTTTTAAACATGATTTGTTAAATATGAGATTTGTATAATTATATTTGTTAAATATAAGATTTGTGTAATTTGTTAAATATGAGATTTGTGAGATTATATTTGTTAAATACCATATATTTCGGCAGGTAAGACGACACTAATGGGGTCGTCCTATAGGCCAGATTCAAAACAGTGAGACTGAAATTGGGGCTTTGTCTTATATGAAGGTTGCCTTATCCGCCGAAATACACAGTAATTATATTTGTTAAATATGAGATTTGTGTAATCTGTTAAACATAATTTGTTAAATATAAGATTTGTGTAATTAAACATTATAAGTGATGATCACGTATTATCATTATAATAACTTCTGTTATTGTGGTGTAACAATTCATTTATTTTTGAAAATATAGTACTTAAATGGGCTTTCTTCAATTTTGAAAACAAAAAAAATGTTTGTATGTTATTAATACAGATATTTAAAAAAGCTAAAAATCAAAGAAAATTTTGTAGTGTACAAAGTATGTCCAGAAAAGAATCAACCATTTTAAATATCTCAAGAACCATTGTGCAGCCTTGATTTTACTTGGACCTTAATGTGCATGCATGAACAGTCACTCTCTTGTGGGGTTACTCAGTCGGCAGTGAGACACTATTGAGTGAGCTTGTGTACTGTGTGACCCCCGCATTCACAATGCCCATTTTTCACGTCCTGTATGGGGGTATTTGGCAAAAGATTGCATCACCATCTGTCAGCCCACTGAAATCCAGGTTTGGCTCCCAGGGACTTCTGGCTGTTCCCAAAGCTAAAGTCATATTTGAAAGGGAGATTTCAGACCATGGAAGACAGTAAGGAGAATGCGACAAGGCAGCTGATGGTGAGCCCAAAAGTGGATGGGACACTGGGATAAATGTGTGATGTCCTAAAGGGAGTACTTAGAAGGGGACTAAGGCGCCATTGCCCTAGGTAGGCTATTTTTT
>VCCN01002810.1:4839014-4852664 GCA_006491835.1 Architeuthis dux | reverse complement strand
TTCGAATATAACTCCACACCACAGACAAATCCATTTCGGTACACAAAAACCAGCAAAATACAGAAACACTATCTTCACACAGCTCTCGTATGATCTCTCTCATAAGCTCTTTACTATTTTTACTCTCATTTTTATTTACAACTTTAATTCCTACGAATTATCAGTAGTAACATTCAACCCCATTTTATATGTTTAAATAAATGCAACATTTATTTCTTCTTATGCATTTGTTCTCTTTCTTTTTATATGAATCGTGTCTTTGTTTATATTCGCCCGCCAAAAATCCAACATGGCGGGCTTGTCTTTGTCTTCATTTTTGACCATGTGACGTATTTTCCCTTCCATCTACTCCCTGCTACTACTACTGATGATGACCACAGCTATCTACAACCGCTAATGGCTACTGCTGCTACCCTTACAGCTAACACCATTATTCGCCGCTATTTTTGAATGGAGAATTCATTTCCATTCTCATTCAACATTAATTCACTTCTTCCCTTTACCAACATTAACTCCATTTTAATTATAACTTCAAACCTTACACTTAGTATAAACTAGTAAATTAACAAAAATATCATAAATTATTTTTAAAAGATATACGCAATCATAATTTATTCCCATATCAGTTATTTCGCTAGATGAGCCAACAGACTAGTAGTAATTTAGGGTGACAGGTTGATTGCGTCCTGGACAACTACATCCCGGTCTAATGCGTCTCGGTCATTGGCGTTCCCTGAACATTTGTGTCCGGTCATTTGCATTCCACTAAATTGCATCTTGGACAACTGTGTCCCGGTCAAATGTGTCCCGTTCATTGGCGTCCCTGGTCATTTGCGTCTGGTGTTTTAGCGTCTCGGTCATTTGTATCCCAGGCATATATCTAAAAATCGGCCCATTATTGTATGCAAGTGATTCCCAACCTGGTGGGTGTCGTCTAGGTCTAGGTCTAAGTCTAGGTCCGTGAGCTTGTGGAGCGGGAAAGCCGTTGAGTCCGTTGGCTTGTCGAGTAGGCAGATCTTTCAAAAGCTGGGGTCCGAGTTAACATTCATTTAAATAAAAGGAGTCCTTGATAATGAAACAGTTTGGAACCACTGATGTAGGCTATGATCTGGCGGGCATAGCGAGCCTCTACAGCTAGGGGTTCAGAATGCTGTAAGCTCCCGAGAAGATTTTGAATTATTACTAATAATAGGGGCATTTTGAAGCTATATGAAATGGATATTAAAATATATTTTAAGGTCAATATTAAGTAGGGGAGCGTTTATCGGCCACCTTAGCATAAACTCATTTCGTGACAATACATAGATTGTAAAAGTCCCCTTAAACCCATAATATTATAGATTAGAATCTTAACATTAAGTGCAAACACGTGTTGGGTGAGAGTACTGATTCCAGTTCTATAGATCCCTCAAAAGGCCGATATTACAATTCTTTTAATGGGGGGTGGGGGTGTATTATACCCCCCCCCCCTTAAAAGAGTTGTAATACCGGCCTATGTCAATTCCATAATATTGGCATTATTACAACATAATGATCAACAACAACAAATATCTGACTGACATTTTAAATGTTTATTATAAATAGCTAGGAAATATAAAATCATTAAATTATAAAATACTACTATAAATTACTACAATAAATAATACAACCGTTCTGGGAGCTAAATCCAACCTACTCCTAAAACCGACCATCTAAAGTTTTGGGAATTTATTCAAAATGCCAATCGAAGGGTGTTTGTTATGATGTTGATTAGTTCAGGTTAATTAGATAAATTATATTGATCTGACTCCGTTAAATACCCAAACTAATCGCACATAAACTGTTTAGAAAGTTCAAAAGAAAATTGTAGACGCCAAATGAAATATTCCCTTAAAGACCTGTTAGTCTGATGATGATGATGATGATGATGATGATGACGACGACGACGACGACGACGACGACGACTCGAATACGTTGATACTACTTGTAGTATCGGCTAACAGGTGGGGGAAAGTTTGGCGTGCGTGACAAAAACACAGTTCGGTTCTTTCCTTTTACTTGGTAAGAAAAACTGTAAGAAAGTGATCTACAAGGTGTAAAAAGATAACAAGAAGTTTCGGTATACTATAAAATGAATATGGGTTTAATGAATAAAAATAAGTGACTACATTCAATTGAAGATTCTATATAATATGGCTTTTAAAAGAAAGAATATATCCGTAGTAATTCTACGTAATGTAAAGTTCCCAAAAGAATTCTCTTTCGGTATAACAAAAAATGTTCCGGAAAGGTGTGGGAAAAGTGTTCCTTTGGTAAAAGTGTAATGATTAAAGTCTAGACACTGACACAGCGCTTATGATCTTGGACAATTCTGGCGTGAATTCAACTAACAGAGAACGAGAATTGACCAATAATCAAATCGTGCTTGTCTTCTTATAGTAAAGGGTAAGTGGAAGGTGTGAAGTCGATCTAAATATCGTCTGAGTAAGGTGACAAGAATACAAGGGCTTTGCGAGACTTGTTGTCTACAAAGGGTATCGTGTTCGAGTCAAGTACCGTATTTTTCATGTCCTGAAAGTTGGTTATCTGATAGTTGTACCCGGAAAGATTAACTTGGTCCGTGGAATAGTATCTGGGTGTTCTAAAGGAAAATATGTGATCGGAATGTGTGAGTGCAAAAATACATATGTGTCCGTTACATGTTATTCAACTGGGGTATTGTGATGTGTATGTTCGCAAAGATTTACAACGATCCCTTGCTTATTGTATCTCATCTCTAATTACTACACAGTAATGTTTCTCCTCTTAAGTGTTGCAGTATTACAAACATAATTTCAGAAAATTGAATTTATTGGAGTTCACCGGATTTAGCCCCCAGGACGGTACTTCATCCCATTGGCTCATGCTTTGATCACAAAAAAGCCTTATTTTAATAACAAACGCTAAAAAAAAATAACAAGACCCATCAATACTATTTACAGGTAGACATTTAATAACTGAATACACAGAATAAAGTTGAAATCTGATAATTGTGACCTTATTAAATTTACTTGCAGACATATAAAAACAAAATAATTGCTTTTTCACGAAACAAATTATTAAGCAATAATAACTCAATTATTCGATAGAAGATGATACACATGACTATGTAACGTGATTTTTTGGAAGGAGAATGGTAAAAATATGCAGTTATTCAAATAAATGAAATAAGTTAAACTCATTTTCTCTATATTCAGTACTTAACAAATATTAGCTGCGGATATAGCGTTACAATATGTAAATAATATTTTTCCTTTACAAAAATGGAAAATGTGTGATATATAAAGTTAAAGTATATTGTACAATATAGGCAGTGCATTTTAGAGAAAGTAGAATACTTTAACAAAAGTTAATGTGAATATGAACGTATAATGTTCCTGCATAAAACTGCATACTCTTTTTAACAGCTAGTCTAGTTAATCAAAGAACAACCAAAAACTATGTCATGATACAAGTTTTGTGCGATTTTCGTGACATATCGTTTTTTCCGTCAAAAGTCCGTGGAGGTACATGTTATTATTTCAAGTACATACTGATACTTTCTCAAAATAATTTCAATCGGTGCATAAACATGTTCAGTGCCGGCCCATCCATTAGGCGAACCTAGGCGGTAGCCTATGGAGCAAAGGTCATAGGGACTTACTCCTAACTGAAACAAAATGTAGCCGGGGGTGAAAATTTCAAGTCTCGCCCAGGGTACATGAAACCCTTGGGCAGGCCCTCAACCTATAAGATTACTATGCTCTCTTTTTCATCAAATTGAAAAAAAGTCCGTAATTTCTGAAGTAATAACATTTAAGTAAAAACCAGGGAGGCACAACAACAATAAAACATTTATTAAATTTCAGTAGTTAAATATTTGATGAGGTTTTGCGACATTAACATTTTCCAAATCTTTTTCATAAAGCTTGAAGTAAACCCAGAAAATCTTTAATCTGCATTGGTATGGCAATAGGAAATTAGGACAAACCTTTCTTGTGGTTGAATAGATAACCATCTAATTTCCCAATTCATGAGGATTTATAGTGGAGTTGCACTATCATTAAAGGCTTGATATAAATGGTTGTACTTTTGTTGCCGAACAAAAGAATTAGAAAACCGTTTGTTCGTTTCTGCAATGAGAAACTCAAAGTTCTTTTGGAATATGATAAGAAGTGGTATGGGAAATTGCTAACTGCAATGAATGGCATATGTTGTTCAGATTGTGCATGCTTCTTCAAATTTTGGTACTTAGCTTCAATTTCAGACTTATAAAATTTACAACGTACTTTGGCATTATCCCCGGAAATTACTATTTTCCAGCCTAGGAACATTCGTCTTGTAACCAATCCTTACTGAACTTCTGTTCGTACTGTTTAGATTTACTCTATCTCAAAAATATAATTAATGGAAGGAGATTCATTAAATTGAAACAAAATAATCTCAACACACCTGTTCCCGTTCGATTTTCTTTCTCTACTTCACTTTCCTTATTTTACAGGGTTAATATATTTTTTTCGTCCGATCTAACGTGGTAAACTATTTTTTCGTCCGGCTACAGGTGGGTTCAGAGAAAGATTATTCCCCCCGCCTGGTTTGCCTGCCTTAGATGCTCATTGTACATCAAATGGATTTTATTAGAATTTGTCATTGATTTGGGGGATTTCTGCAGCCAATTCCATATAAGGTGATATTCCAGGTAAGAGCAATCCCACGTACTAAAATATAATGCCTGTAAAATCTTCTAACTATTGTATTCTCTACAAATGTTACAACGTTACACTTGTTACGCCTGTCAGAAAACAATTATATAATGTAATGCTTTTATGCACGCCAGATATAGATAGAAATTTGATTTAAAAAAGAAAATAACATGTCAAACAAAAATATTGATTTTCATATGTATACTTCATACGGTTAAACAAGAAGGTAATGATTTGCCTAACAAACACACAAAGTAAGGATCCAGTTAAGCATTATACTTACATTGTAAATCTCCCCCCACACACACTCAAGAATTGAAATTTCCTGGAAGAAATGAACATCGTATTTATTTTAAGCACACACGATAAATATATTTTTCCTATGAAATCGCTTCCTTAAAATTCGCTTGCCTAGCAATATTTAACTTATTATACATTATAACTACCTTTTTATTTATTTTTGTAACAAAACAAAAAAACGTAAATAAAAAGTTTTTATTTCGTTATCTACGAAGTTGTTGGCCACTTTTAGTCGAAGGTACCTCGGCCATTTTCAGCGTTTTAAACCATTGGCGATTTTCGCTACAGAAGATCATACGCGTAAACATCTTCTGCTTCAAAAATGTTATTCCGTTGGAGAAAATCTTTTTTTTCTTTTAAGAAAAGTTTTTTTTTAAGGTGGAAAAAAATCAAATTTGATTTAAATATATATGATAAATATATGTAAATAATTTCCTTTAATTATTGTTTTGTCCTTGTTTGCTTTAAATATATATGTCATGCCGAATCGGCGAAGTTGCTTATTTCGCCAAAAAACTACGTCTAGTTTTATGTTTTGTAAAAAACAGTTTGATTTCACTTTGATTACATAAATGTTTTATTGTAAAAAATTAGTTGTCTTTATCCTTGTTTTGATTAAATAAACTTTTGATCAAATTGAAACTACGTATTTATTTTATTTTTAAATGTAAATACGTAGTTTTAACATTTTTTTAATACAAAAAATGAATAAATGCGTAGTTTCAATTTGATTTAGGCTGACATACTTACCAGAAATAGACACCTTACGAAAAGAAAAAAAGCAAAATCGTATACAACTTAATTTCATCGTCGGAATGTTTGTGGCATCAGTAAGAAGAAAGATTGGAAAAAAATCTCAGATAAAAATTATCTATCAACAAAATGGCGTCAAAATTATTGATTTAGTTCAATTCTACGTTGTAATTAATGAACATTTGTTTTTTTTTGTTTTTTTTGTTTTTGGACTTTCCTTTTTCTAACAAGAACAAGAAAAATCTTGAGAACACATTTAACATCTTTTTAACTACGTTTTAAAATAGGGTGTCGAAGATTTAAAAGGTTCCGTGGGTCTGCCTATCGTTCATTGTTCGATCATAAACTCGCCTGGCCTATGGGGTATTATCAAGAGGAAGATGAGAGACACCAGACCCAACAATACAGACGAACTGAACGCCGCTATCAAAGCAACCATAATACCTCAGCGTGTCACAGGCTGATCGCCTCCATGACACGCCGCATTGATGCAGTAATTCGTCCCGACCAAAGTATTGGGTGCATACATGAATATACTTTTCAGAAGATCGACATTTCTGTATTATAAATCCTTTTTTTTTTTATTGATCTCATGAAATATTCTAATATTTTGAGATAGTGGTTTTTGATTTTCATGAGTAATCATCAAAATTAAAACTAAAAAAGGCTTGAAGTATTTCTTTTTATGTGTAATGAATCTAGAATATATGAAAGTTACTCTTTTTGAACTAAATTACGGGAAAAAATGAACTTTTCCACGATATTCTATTTTTTTTAGATGCACCTGTATATCTTGTATTACATTGCATATAGTTGCCTAACGGTGTCTATTGTAATTATGAATCATGATTTTAAAAAATACTGTTAGGCTTATAAGTGGCTTGACACTAAGGATGCAACACTTGTAGCCCATTTCCTGGGCACGTCTGTCCGTGGTGGCTCTTGATGCACTGACTGAATCCTCAGTCCACGCCTTGTGAAGCTCCCCCATGTTCTTGAATCGACTTTGCTTGACAATCCTCTCAAGGCTGCTGTCACCCCTCTTGCTTGTGCACCTTTTCCTACCACACGTTTCGCTTCCAGTCAACTTTCTATGAATATACTTTGATACAGCACTCTGCGAACAGCCAGCGCTTTCAGCAATGACCTTCTGTGGCTTACCCTCCTTGTGGAGGGTGTCAATGAGTGTGTTCTGGACAACTGTCAAGTCAGCAGTCTTCTCCATGATTGTGGTTGTGTGTACTGAACTAGACAGAGAGATTCATGGTATTTATACTGCATAAATAGTGATTTACTCAAACTCGAAATGGAATATTCTAATATTTTGAGATACGTTTTTTTTAGCTGTAGGCCGTAATTATCAAAATTAAAATTTAAAAAATGCTTGAAACCTTTTAATTTACATGTAATGTGTCTATAATATATGTAACGGACACATATGTATTTTTGCACTCACACACGCCGGTCAACAAGTGAAACCACTTGACACACACATTTTCCTTAAGAACACCCAGGTTTTTATTCCCAGTCCGCCAGTGTTTTAGATAACCAAATTTTCGTAACATGGAAAAACGGTACTTGACTCGAAACATGATACCCTTTGATGACAACAAAATCTAGCGAATACCTTGTATCTTGCCACCTTACATCTTACTTTGGAAATTTGACGATACCCATTCAATCGGACGATATTTCGACCGGCCTCACACCTTCCACTCACCCATTACTATAAGAAGACAAGCACGACTCGATCCTTGGTCAATTCCCACTCTCTGTTAGTTGAATTCAAGCCAGAATTTCCGGAACATTTTTGTATACTGAAAGAGAATTCTTTTGGGAAGTTTACATTACGTAGAATACTACGGATATATTCTTTCTTTTAAAAGTCATATTATATAGAATCTTCTATTGAATGTAGCCACTTATTTTTATTCATTAAACCCATATCCATTTTATACACCTTGTAGATCACTTTCTTTCAGTTTTTCTTGCCAAGGAAAAGGTAATAACCACACTGTGTTTTTGCCACGCACGCCAAACTCAATCTTTCTTTCCCCGACCTGTTAGCTGATACTACAAACATTATCAACGTACTCTCGTCGTCGTCGTCGTCGTCACCATCACCATCACACTAACAGGTATTAAAAGGAATATTTCATTTGGCGTCTACAGTTTTCTTTTGAACTCTTTTAAATAGTTTATGCGTGATTAGTTTGAGTATGTAACGGAGTCAGATCAATATAATTAATCTAATTAACCTGAACTAATCAGCATAATAACATATATACAATTTTCACCTGTACATAACTTCTCGAAGTATTAAAATGATTTTGGTACCCCTTCCCATCTCATCGCGTACCCACTACCTAGTACCCTCTTCCCTATCCCCACCAGTTGGTAACCAATGTACTAAGAATCGTTTCCCTTGTTAAATGTATATAACATTTATATATTACTATTTTCACATTATGAGTCCTCCCCAATCTATTATCTCTTATGTTATGAAACCGACCCCACCTCCCGCTTCCTTGCCGTGCCTTTGCCTTGCGTTTGGATCTTCAACCTGAATTTTGGTAAATTTCCGAATTTAACAATGTATTATAATACCTTTTCAACAATTATAGGGGAATTGATCAAAGCGCAAAAGTGCAAGATTTGGTTGATGGGCATGAATTTAATTATACATATACAAAACCATAGGATATCGCCATCATCATCATCAGCCGTTATAAGTCCACTTCTGGACAAAGGCCTTTCCCATCTCCTTCCATGATAACCTCGATTGTGCTATGTCTGCCACGTCTTACCGGCAAACCTTTCTATTTCATCCCTCCATCTTGTACCTGGTCCCCCCCCCATCTATTGTCACCTCTTCTTGCTAGGTGACCAGCCCATCTCCATTTTTGCTGATTAATTATTTGGATATATGCCGCATTATATAAAATTAAATAATTTTTTTTTATATTAAGGGGGGATTTTTTAGCTGTCGAGGTTCAGTATGGGACAAAACACATACATACACACATACACTCTCTCTCTCACCCTCTCCCACACTCTCGCCCCAAGAAATGTGTATTTTAGGAGCTCTTCTCAGCGTCTCTATGAGTCAGACAATCGGAACTTCTTGAAGAAAGTTGTGTTGCATATTTACATATGCAGTGTGCATATGTGCAGGCTGGAATGAAAATGCCATTGTGCTTCGAACTGCCATTGGAGAACAGAACAGCAGAAACAATTGTGCAACACGATATGCGACAAAGTTTGAGTTGGCAAACACGAAAAGTCGAAGAGGAGAAAAGATCCGGAAAAGGGACGATGCATACCTTTTTGGTATCGGCGTCTTCTCTGCGTAGTTATGCTGTAGAGAGAATTTCATCTTGCATGCATCTGATGTGGTGAATAATTCAATCGGAGACAAACATTTCGGTGGAAAAAGAATTATTTATTTATTGCGCTTGGCGCGTGGACAAATCTATCTGACCTTCTCTTTCTGCAGTCAAAGTGCATCCCCCTCTCTCTCTTACTTCCAATTAGCTACGGTACATTTAATCGCAACCAAAACACTTTTGGCTGCTGGCTAAAGTGTCTATTTTCCAACTCCCTACATATATGATGGTGATTGTCATTTTCTTTTCAATTTTTCAAATGTTGTAGACGCTATTTTGACGTCACTACAAGAGCGGTTTAAGATAGTGGGTCAGGTCAAAGACAGATTTGGAGTGCTGCTTGGGTTCAGCAAAGGAATGTCCAAGGAGGACTTTCAAACACATTGCACTGAAGTGCAGACGCTGACTGCAAAGGGAAAACTTAAGATGGCACAGAAAATCATTAACCTGCCACAACTATCACCAAAGACAACTACCCTGGAGATGCTGACATTCCTGCATGAGAACCAACTTTAAGACCTCTACCCAAACCTCTGGGTTATTCTGAGGATTGCATTAACTCTCCCAATTACAGTTGCCTCTGCTGAGCGAAGTTTTTCAAAACTTAAACTCGTCAAAACATACCTGCGTTCATCAATGGCACAGGAACGTTTAATGCAGAGCTCGCTCAGAAGCTTTCACATGATGACCTAATTATCAATTTTCAGCCATGAAATGCAGACGTGTGCCTGTGCTGAATTTTGTACCCAGTACATGAAACCTTTTCCATTTTCTGTTCTAAACACCCAGTGTGTGGTAATCTTTCCAGGGGAAACTCGCCTGGGACACAGGTTTCTGGAAGCAGATATAGCGGTTTGTTTTGTATAAACAGAAGAAGAACTGGGTAGTTAGCATGAGCAGTGATAGTCACTGTGGCTGAACAGACAGAGAAAAGAGCTCCACCTACAGAAACTAGAACTGCATCAACAGAAAAAAACAAAAGGAATGACGATTTAACATCATTGATGTTGCGAAAAACCCAAAACAAAACAGAAAAGACTCAGATTTCACAGACTACCACTTAATCTACTTTCCTCTCTTAATGCTATACTAGTATTGCCAAATTTGTTTTTGGGGACTCTATTCACTGAGTGTTGTTAAAGATTGAGTCTGTTAAAGGACCCGGCAGCATGTCTCTGTATTATAACCACATGCTGATATATTTACATCCTCGTTGTGTTCCTTTTATAGCACGTTGCTAAGAAAAGCACTAGGCAATTTCTTTATTTGATTTTACCCCAGTGAGAGCTAAAGCTCCACTTTCTGGCCTCAACTGCACTTTGTGTGTAGAACAGCTCAGTGAATTACAAGTTTCTGGATAAGATAGCCTGCTAAAGAAGCTCTGTTGAGCTTGTCACAACTGGTGAACAATGCCTGTATACGTGAATATATCTCCGTCTTTGCAGATTTTGTAAAGTTTTGTGACTTTTCTCCTGTTTTTGTGTGACTAATTGTAATGTTGTTTTCTTGTTTGTATATATTTATTTTATTTTATATTCATTTTTAATAATATATTTTTGTTTGGTTTATTTTATTGAATTATTTTATTGTCTTTGCAAAGTTTGTAAAATATATTTCTTCGGATTAACGATCACATTTGTGTATTTTCTTTGGAGGTGGGAAGCAAATCCCAAATCAATTATGCTTAGGGTACCCACATGGCCAACAGCGGCCCTGGCTAAAAGGGTTTAAACGGTAAATCTTATAATAAACCATAATTTTATGTTTCTTCTTTTTTTTTCTTCTTCAAAATTAGGGTGCTTCCTAGAGACCAGAGTGTCCCCAACGCCGGGAAATATGGTATTTAGTACAAAGTAGACACAAGTTTAAAAAACATTATTTTTTACTAATAAATTAAGAAAATCTTTCTTAGCCTTTATATTATAAAATGAATAACAATGTACCGAGGTAAATTAGTGTCTCCGAGAAAAGAATATATTTTTTTTTATATAAATACATTATACATTTACAAACAGGAGACAAATTCTTTGAATGTGATTCTGAGAAGAAACAAAAGTTAAAAGAAGAATTGAAAGATTATGAATGTGTAGTTAACGATGAGAAATCTCCTTATGCAGTTGAAGACGATGCTGAGAATTTGTCTCAGAACACTGGAGAACAGGTTATTGAAGAAATCAGTGAGGAACATGATAATGACACTGACAGGATTATATATTATTAAGTTGAATGAAAAATTTTAGATTTCTAAAAAGGTTATTGAACATAACAAAACAGACAATAGGCAAGACGATCCTTCAAAAACCGAAAAAGCCACCCCAAATAGTTTTAACACCAGTAGTAACTGGTGGCTTACACTGGAAATCAAGTGACAGCAAGTCTCTTCAATTCTCCTGTACTCTCCTCGGTATTCTAGCTGTTTTCAGTAATGCTGTCGTCTTGATGGTCTCAAATCTTCCTCAAATCTATTCAAAAGGAACGGGGATCAAAATTCGATTTTTCCCACTTAAGCAGAATTCACTGCATTTTCACATTGTGTGACAGGGTATGAAATAAGAATCTGGATTGAGGAAATGGTAAAAAAGAGTTAACAATTTGTATTCTTCCTTTTTTGAATATTTATAGGACTATAAATATTGATTCAGGATTATATATTATTAATTTGAGGTTCGTTTATGGAGGATGGGTAAGGTGGACCCACTGGTTTAAAGCGGAAAGAAGCCTCTAATCTATGATTTGTTATCAGGGTTTCTGTGAAGAGTGTAATGGGCACCCGGACTTTATGAGGTTTAATTTCTCCGTATTTTAAAATTGGTAAAAGGATAAATGATTTCATTAGGGTTCGGTCATGAACAAAGCAACAACAACAACAATAAGTGAAAAGACAACCTTTAAAAAAAACGAACTTTTATTCATTCCAACAAACACGTGTTCAGGTAAGGTCCATGTGTATGTATGTGAGTGTCCATTGTGTTTTCGTGTGGGGTTTGTGACGGTGTAAATAAAATGCAAATTGTGTCTGAGAGTTCTTAATGATGGT
Organism: Architeuthis dux; assembly: GCA_006491835.1. NCBI lineage: Eukaryota > Metazoa > Mollusca > Cephalopoda > Oegopsida > Architeuthidae > Architeuthis > Architeuthis dux. The sequence continues at coordinate 4,840,488 of VCCN01002810.1, read as the reverse complement.
AACCGATATAAGCGATAGTCATTTTGCAATTGCATTGTACATACTTATAAAATATCAAAAACATTATGTTGCACAGCATTTTCATGTTTATGTTCAATATTTCCTAAATATTAAACTAAGCTAAAGGTAAAATTAAGTAAAGATACAATTTATCAAGTTGATGGTAACAATATAAGCGCCCCCTTTTCCTCGCCCCGCCCTGTTATGGACACGTACTCCAAACATGAGCAGAGGCATTCTCGTTACACAATGTAAGTAAACCCATTCAACCTTATTTTCACACACACACATTACTATCATTAAGAACTCTCAGATACATTGTTTTGGGTAAGCTATTTTTTTGTTAATATTATATAGCTGGGTACTTTCTGAATAGAGCTAGTATACTCTAAGTTTGATTTGAATACAAAAATCTTCTACAAAAAACCTGCATTTTGATTCCTAAGTTTTAATCTGTTAATTTTACAAAATGTTTCCTTTCTGGATTCTTCATATTATTCTGTACAAAATCAGCGTAATACACACATATAATAATTAGAAATGTGCATTTATCGTCTGTCACGCTTACGTTATCAGTTATGTCTGGTGACGTAACTTAGTTGAAATAGAATTTTATGTTATGTTAAAGTATGTACAATGCAATTGCAAAATGACTATTGCGATTTGTGTGCTTGCTTAAATTGGTTACCCTTATAAAAAGGTATAAGAGTCCTGAAAAGGACTGGATGTATGGCATGTCCACAGAGATGCTGAAGAAGAAAGCTTGGCCGCCATGTTTGTTTGGCGGGGAATACGAACAAAGGAGACACGATTCATATCAAGAGAAAGAGAACAAAGGCATTCATTTGTATATTTACAAATACAATACTTTTTAATGAAATAGATAAGATAATAACAGATACATGTCTGATAAAAGAAACGCCACAGGTAAAAATGATAGAGGCATGCATTTAGAGAGCGATCGTGTTTAGTAAGAAGAGTTGTGCTTACTTGAAGGAAGGCTTCATTACACGAAAGACAAAGGGTATCGCTAGCTAGTAGTAGCATGTAGGAAGTTAATCGGCGTAAGAGGAGCTGGTAAAATAGGTAGTAAGATGAGTTATACGTAGCTTAAGGAGGCTAGTGCGAAGAGGAAGGAAGGGTTTAACGTTCCATCATTCATTTTCCACTATACAATCATTCCTATTATCCATATTCTCATAAGTATCATTTGAGTAAACTTCATCAGTGTTTTCTGCTGTCATTTCATAATGGTTTTCGTTGCTTTCGACATACTCATCATTTCTGGGCAATACTTTCATATTTCTTTCATCAGCCGCTGTTGAAATACAAAATATTTGAATCAAATTCATGTTTATTTTTCAGAATACTATGTAGAAATCTTTCTATCCACATTCATATCGCTCTCTCTTTCTTTATCTCTCTATCGCTATCTATGATAATTATAAAGACATTTTTTAATTATCATATTCTG
>VCCN01002810.1:4791596-4803117 GCA_006491835.1 Architeuthis dux | reverse complement strand
TCAATTGAAATATAAGCACATTATGTCTCTATCTCGCTGAAACATCAAAGTACGGGTATAGAAGATGTGAAAAAAACATGTTGCCTAATTTTCAACAATGTGATGGGTAATTTACAGACCAGAATTTATGACGTCACCATTGCAGTAATTTCTCATATTTATCACAAAGTCAGGTGTATTTCGGGAAAAAAAACACCTTACTCTAAAAAAACGTTTCTCAGCGGTTTTTTGTGATATCAGATGTGCTCAATAACATACTAACAGTCTACCTCAGTCTGACCACTGGAAAGGTATAATTTTCAAGATGGGTGTCCAAGATGGCCGCCAAATCTTTTAAAATGCACATTATTCGTCCATTATTCATTCTAGACAAGTTTTTCCAACGGTATTTGTAGTATCAAGTGTGCTCGATAACAATTCAAAATACTACCACAGTTTGACCACTGGAAAGGTATAATTTTCAAAAGGGCGTCCAAGTTGATTGCCAAATTAGTTGGCTGCATTTATGAAAAAAAGCACACCCTACCCCCATAAAATCGCAACAAAAGATTTCTCAGCGGTTTTTGTATGTGTGCTCAATGACATACTAAAAACCAACCACAGTCTGACCACAACAAAGGTATAATTTTCAGGATGGCCGCCAAGTCCTTAAACCGTCAACGGTTTTTGTAGTGTCAAGTGTGCTCAATAACATAAAAAGTGTATAACAATCAGACCACTCTAAAGGTATAATTTTCAAGATGGCGTCCAAGATGGAAAAAACACTTTACCCCAAAGAAATTGCAAGAAAAGGTTTTTCAATGTTGTTGGTAGTATCGGGTGTACTTAATAATATACTAAAAGTCTACCACCATTTGATCGCTGGATGAGTATGATTTTCAAGATGGCTGCCATAAGCAGTAAATTGATATACTGCCCTCTGTTGTCTACAGAGTCACTTTGTAGCGGTTAAATTTAACTTTCAATTATTAAATCCACAATCCATAGTGTATGGACTATGAAGTACACATATACTTTAAATTTCCTTGTAAGATGTTAAATACTTAGCTTCACGTTTTTGGCTGTAACCTTTTATGCTCAACAGATACAAATTGACAATATACACTGTTGGAAAGCTGATGAAATTTGCTTTCCGACGATACTTCAGGTCAATTTATTCACACTTCTTCCAGCTTGACCCCATTTGGCTCAAATTCTACAGAACTATATCGGTGTGAGCGCGAACGCAGACCCCATACTATTATTATTGATATTTCTTTCAGGAATTTAAAAAAAAATAACATTAATGCACACAGAAAATGTCATGGGATATGTTCTGTGGTTCCTGAGTTACGCTGTCACATTCAGAATCACTGGCATACAATTTAGCATAAAGATGCAATTTTGGCTCTGATTTTGAATGAGCTCTCCTGTAATAACAACAAAAGATTTGGAATTAGCGCCCTTGAATTATCTTATTTCAACTGCATAACAGATTCTACTCTAAATGCCTTGATCCCAAATCGGAACCAGACTAAGAGTCAAATAATAAGTTTTAAAAATATAAAGGTTAAAGTGTTTTTTAACCAGTTGACCCCCATTACATATATCAACGAGGGGGAAAATACACAACACTTAACAAGAATGTAGGATGCATTAATCAACGCATATTCACAAACAAAAAACATCTGGGAGGCTTATTCTTTCTCCATTACTTTATTACTCATTTGCAATATTTTCCCATATTTTGGTGCCCCACCCCCATATCTTTGAACCCCCATAAAGTCTTTTGCCCCAAACATTTTATGTTATTCTACATAAAATAAGCTTCCCAACGATATCAAATATGAATTCTTGGCAATTTCTTCCGGATATCCAGACTATATATACAGTTGGAGAGCCTTTTGAAGATAAATACATTTTGTATGCAACTTACCAGTATATATGTTATATGTTTGAAACTTCAAAAGAGTAAAGCCAAAAGTGTCAAAAGTATCATTACTTTGTTAAATAATATATAATATATATATATAATCCGTAGTCATCAAATTGCGACACAGTGGTGCAACATAATTCAGTAGACCTTAGTTTTCCGAGAATGCTCGATACTATAATGGATGGACACTTAGAAAAACCCTGGCACCTATGACAGATAAACCACCGGGCCATAAACCAGATCAAAGAAATTAGCAGTGATAACAACGAATACATTGAACAAAGAATACAAAACAAGACACGCCCTAAAATACACCCACAAATTAAACGATGGACCAACCAGAAAATAGGAAAAAAGAAAAGAAAGGAAGAAAAGGCAAAAAATGAAGAAGAACATTTTAGTATAAAACATATTTTCAGTTGCAAGTTTTTGAAATTTCTTTGTTTATGGGGGCAAAACCACCTCTGATAAGATGATCATATATGGTGCCTCGCCCAAAAAGTGACCAAAAATGGAAAATATAAAAGAATAAAAAATTAAAGTAGATAGTTAAATAAAACATAGTATTAACGAATAACATTCAATATAATGAATAGATATTTTTTAAAAATTGATATTGACAAAAAAATAACATCTCTGAGTTGATTTTAAAATGTTATTGTGCGGGACAAAAACAGGCTAATTTAATGGGGTGTGGTATGTCTCCAAACAGTTTCTGTCTTTGTTCAAGCACTAGTGTACTTTGCAAAGCTTGCAGACCACATTGGTGCCGATTATATTGTCTTTGTGGCTACAATACTTGCATGTGGCTGACGGGTCCTCAGGTGATCATATATAGTCATTTGCCCCATATAGGGTTAATTTACTGTTCTTTGAACTTACTTTGAAAGAGTGCATTTTTCAACTCTATTTCGACATCACTGTGAATTCTCATTCAACTTTTGTTACTTTATTAAACCTTATTGAAACCTTTTATGCTTTTTGCTATGTATTTCAATTTACACCTTGACCATAGATTTTACAATCACCTCCGTTTATAGTAATTGATATCGATTGACTAGTCAGATTTCTTTGCTTGATGGTACGAGTCCAATACAAATATTGGGAGAAATCCTTTCTGCAAAATAGTTATATTTTTCTTAATTGATATTATCCAGAAGCATTGAATAACCGGTGCTTCAAATTGCTCCCCACTAGACCCATAATTGTCCGCTGATGACAATATACCAAAACTCGAAAGATCTCTCCATCTTCTCAATTGCCCACTGCTTTCTCTGTTGAATACTGACTGGGTTAAGAAGTGTTTTTTGTAATGTTTACGTATTTATGTATCCTTTCGTCTGTATGTTTAATATGAATAAGGATGCCGAAGCGGAAGCTACCCCACAGGCCCCACAAGGTGCCTCGTTTCTGATGCCGGAAGTGAGGCCCGCAACTGGTAACTGGGAACAGTCTCTTGACCAGCGGCCGTCAACCTGAACCCTTCCTTTCTTACACAGCTAAATACGGTTTTAACCAAATGCGTTTTTAACCAACACATCTAAGGACATAACAAACCACCAACAACAAGGACGTAATATTGGCGACGAGGAAAAAAACAACGAACAAACAAAACGTCATAATACTGACAGCGAGAAAAAAACAACGAAAAACAACTTTATCTGACCCACGTGAAACCATGTCTCTTACATACTACATACCTTCCGACTGTAAATCTGATGGTAAGATTGTCCGATGGAAAAAATGGATCGGCAGATCGAAAAACCTCTTAATCGCACAGATAATCAAAGATTATATTCGACAGAAAGCGACTGGGACCAGTATCTTGACCAGCGGCCATCAACTGGAATACATCAGGTCTTTCTTTTCTTTTCTTACACAGCTAAATACGGTTTTAACCAAACCAACACAGCTAAGAACAAAACAAACCAACCACAAGGATGTAATAGTTTTCTGGCTTCTATATTTGAGGTGTTTATTTCTAGTCGGGGCAAAAAGTAATGTAGCGAAGATAACCCAAGAATTTAAGCAACAAAGACGGCATTTCTTAAAATGCCGATATTAAAAGGAGGAAGAGATTTGCGTGTGTGTAGTAACACACGGGCTGAGTCCTGGGTGACTACACGCCAGGAGGAACTAAGCGATGAAGTAAGGTTTTTACGTGCCTAAAAAGGTGTAGGCACGGACGGTTTGGACTGCTGGCATAATGACCAGAAAGAGTCCAAATAAGCCAAGATAGCCGTTTACACGGTGTTTTTTTTATAATAGTGTTGACGTCACAGGAAAAGAGGAAACTATTTTTCGCATTTCGTATTTCATATGGTTCAGACTGGTTTGATCGTGATGATGAAACCAGCCCGATGATCAGAACCCTATTCTTTTCGTATTTACGACTACTTTTATCAAAGTGGCCGCTACAAATACTCCCCTCTTAGAGAAAATGCAATGATTTTCCCATAAAATGGGGCAACTTAATTAACCGAACATGTCTAAAATAGGCAGAAGAAAAGCTTAAGAGAGCTTAGAAATCATTCAACAGAAAAGAAGAAGGAATACGATATCGAGCAAAAATATACACAAAATCCAGAAGTACAAAAATGTCCGTAAAAGTTCGCTTGCTATCAAATCAGATAGTTTCACAATGTATTTGTGTGCTTGCGTTCGTAGCACAAATGAGGAATTGTAAAATAAATACAAAATTTCTTTTGTCGATCAAAAATGTTGTGTGAAGTAGAAAAGATTTCTGCGGTTTTTTGTTGTGTGTAAGTGTGTAAGTGTAAAAATAACAAATGTTCGTTTTTGTTGAAAAGAGTCTTTTGTATGCTGAAATTCCTTTGTGAAAAATGTCTACAAAATGACATCGGCCATGTGTCCTGTATAATAGAGAAAATCTTACCAGGACGTTGTATATTATCAACGGGAGTTTTTGTCGAAAGAATGTCTGTTGCAGCAGCGAAAAAATTTTGATTGGATTTTTGCCGTAGTTCTGGGGGTGAATTTTCGCCATTTCTGTTGTGGGGATATTAAAAAAGGGAGATGGTTGGTTAAAAACGTTACTGTACGGTTTCCCCATGTTCCAAGTTGTTGCAACAGGCGTCTATCATTTTTCGCTCACTTTTGTGCATTTTGCTGGAAAGACTTTGCTTTTCCTAGCATCTGTAGTGGCTCTGGCAATCTTCAGGTGTTGTAGTAAGAAGCGTCTTCGAAGAAATCGCAGATGTAGTGTAGGTTGTTGAGAAACTGTTTGTGTCTCGCTCGAAAAACGTTTATTCCTCTCGGATATTTCTGCTGTGAATGGTTGCCGGGTTCATTTGTTTAAAAATGGATGTAGACATGTACTTAAAAGCTTATTAATTGTAAAAAATAAAATGTTAAATGATTAATTTTTAAGAATATTAAAAACAATTTCAGGGTCACCAGAATTTTAAAAAGAATTTTGCGTGTTCAAATCATGTCTAGGGGTCAACAATTATAAGTATGAGGGTTACTTATATATGATTTTACCTAAAAGTTGGTAATTAAGTTTCCTAGAAGGATGGGGTGTATTAGAATCACAGAAGTCACATGTGTTGAGGCTTGAGATGGATAGAAGGAATCAGCAGCCATTAATGAGAAGTCGGTGTCGCACATGGAGAATCAGGTGACACGAATGGAGCATGCTTATTGGCTGGCTGGTCCAGGGAGATGCTGAAGAAGAAGATTGGGCCGCCATGTTTGTTTGGCGGGGAATACGAACAAAGAGACACCGTTCGTATAAACAATAAGAGAACAAAGGCATAGATACAATGAACGTTACATTTAATAAAAACATAAAATGAAAAGAGTTACATATATGCATATTAATAAAGAAAGATCGTACGAGTAATACAGAAGTTGTGCTGTTACTTGTGGAGATACGCTAGATACGCTGTGAACACTCATGTTAGTTCCTTAGAACGAGAGAAATACTAAGAAGATAACAGTAGAGATGGTCTTTAATGTATAAAACTGTAATTACTGGGTTATCGTGTCGGTTCAGTAAGTAATACATTCTTGGCTCTAGGGCAGGAAAATCGTACATATGCCACAAAATGCAGGTTATTTTGCCGGGAGAGAAAGGGGTCTCTAGTAGGAAATAATAGATATCAACACGTAAAGACGTATATGTATAGACAAGGTTTTTACGTGCTTAAAAGAGTTAGGCACAGGCAGTTGGACTGCTGGCATAGTCATCATCATCATCATCAGCCGTTATAAGTCCACTGCTGGACGAAGGCCTTTCCCATCTCCTTCCATGACAACCTATCTTGTGCTAATCTCTGCCAGGTCTTACCAGCAAACCTTTCTATCTCGTCCCTCCATCTTGTGTCTGGCCGTTTCCTACTTCTTTTACTATCCCATGGGCACCAATCTGTTAATCTTTTCCCCCATCTATTGTCATCTCTTCTCGTTAGGTGGCCGACCCATCTCCACTTTTGTTGTTTAATTAGTTGTATAATATCATTTACTCTAGTCTTTTCTCTGATCCATGTTGATCCTTTTCTATCTCTTAGCGTTACCCCTAGCATTGTTCTTTCCATGGCTCTCTGTGCTATTCTAAGTTTGTTTTCTGCTCGTTTGGTTAATTTCCAGGTTTCGCAACCATAAGTCATGGCTGGTATTATGCAGCCGTTATATACTTTTCGTTTTAGGCACATTGGCAAGGTGCTCCTCAGAATAAGCAAAGAGATCCATTTACACGGTGTTTTTATAATATTACTGACGTCACAGAAAAGGGGGAAACTATATCTAGTTTCGTATTTCATATGGTTCACGCTGGTCTGATCGTGGTGATAGAACCAGCCCGATGTTCAGATCCCCATTTTCGTATTTACGACTACTTTTATCAAAGTGTCCGCTACAAATATATATATGTGTATGTGTGTGTATGTGTGTGTGTGTGTGTGTGTGTGTGTGTGTGTGTACAGTCTTACATAGACTTACGCCTGACTGACATATGTCCGATCATATATACGTCCCCATAAGAGCTTAAAACCCATCAACTGCGGATGGCGGGAATTTCAGTTATTGCAGTTGCTTGCTAAAGAGAACGCAGTGTATACATCATGTTTGTTTCAAGTTCTAAAAACAGGGATGGTGATAACTAGAAGATAAAAGAACAGTCACCTTGCTGGGTTGAGTTAATGACTTAGCGAAAGAAACGTAATGGATGACATTTGTTCCTTTCTCTTCGGATAGTGAAAAGCAAAAGAATGGCCCCAATCCTGGAATATACGTAACTCGGATGCAAGTTAATGCATGGCTTTATTTATACAGTATCGTTTTCTATAGTCATAAATATATTTACACATAAATATACTTGTTGAAAACCCGCCCTTTAAAAACTATTTTTTACGGTATCTTAATTCAATACCTCTGGCTAAAATGCACCGTTTAGGCTACTTAGAGGTCACATACAGATAAATCAGAATCGGAATCAGACTTTTAGATAGCTAGCTAGCTAGATAGATACAGATCATTATTATCGGGATGAGCACAAACGTAGACTTCATACTATTATTATTCAGTTGCAAATCACCCGGGTTTTTTGCATTCTTTACGTTAGTGCCTTTTAGGGGTACCTTAATTCGGTATTAGGGCATTTGCGTCCTGGACAACTACGTCCCGGGCAAATGCATACCAGTCATTTGCGTCCCGGCATATTTGCGTCCCGGCCATTTGCGTCCCACTAGATTGTACTACCCACTACTGTAAAACGTTTTCCCCTGGTCCATTGAGTATGCATGTCAAAATTGGTAAGGCTCTCCACATGTTTAGGTGGTTTCTATAGCGTTACAGACAAACAAACAAACACGCAGACGGGCACCACCGAATTATATAAGAGAGATATGGGCATATGTATCTGTGTATGTATTGTTATGCCAGCCAGTAGGAGGGCGTAGGGCCACCATGATACTTGGTTGAAAGGTGGGACACTTGAACCCACGGTAGAGGCGAAAACAAGGAGACGAAAATGTAAGCCGGGAGTGACACATGACTGAAAATAAGAGGCGGTTAGAGAACCAAATGGGTTTCTGATTTGAAGCCGGAGGTCTCATGTGACGAAGAGAAGTTAGCTGACATTTGGATTAAAAACAGTGTTAGAGCTTGTTGAATTGAACTTTGACGTACGAGGGAGAACGACAGTCACAGTTGAGGTCCTGGAAGCTTGGTTATGCAAGGGGGGTTGAGGGATAGTCGCGCTGGGATACAGTGAAACACAGAGTCCTGTTGAATGAAAGTGTGCAGAGGGATTTTGGAAAGTAACAGTGTACCGGTGGCGTGAAAAGAAAAACGGTTCCGCCAGAGAAGCTATCGTGAAGACAAGAGGCGTCCAACGCTGAATAAAATTGAAATGAAAGGTTATGTTATTAGTCCGATTCCTTGTGTAATTTCGTTCATATTTGGGAGCGATTATGAAAACTATATATTTTTGAAAACCTTATAGGATAACAAATCAGAAAATATTTGATTTCATTTTCTCAGATCCAAAAATCCAAGATAGCCGCCATACCGACTATGGCGGCCATCTTGGATTTTTTAAATGGCGACCATCCAATACTAGCTTTCAATATATCAACTCCTAGATAACCTAGGATCAAGATTCCAGATTTTTGGTGGGCAAGGACTCTAATGATGCTAATTACAAATACATATAGAATGCCAATGGCCAATGACCCATGTATTGGAATTTTTATACGCGTAACTGAATTGTTTTATGTGTTTCTCATTATCTTGACTCCTATATTACATGGGTCATGATTCTTGTGGCTAAACCAACATTTCAGCAAGGATTCCACTGGTGCTAATTACAAGCAGGTGCAGATGGTCAAAAATACATAAGTAACTATTTGGGATTTTATGAATTTACGTTTCCTCTCATATCTTGGTTTCTAGTAGACATACATGTAGGTCCCAAAACAGAAAAAAGGCGTATTTCAGAATTCGACACTCGTAAATACAATCAAACTGTTATGAAGGTATGTAGACCTGTCTACACATCTCCATTGTCCACACTATCATCATAGCTGCCACTAGCAAATGTAATATCCTGAGGGTCTTCATCATTCTGACAGTCAGTATTACACTGACATAGCTCTGTGCGGGGTAGTTCCTCTGACTTGTGTGAGAAGCAGTCTGTTTTACATTGACATTTGACCATCTCAATGATGGCCTCTGGTGCTGGGGGTGGGGACTAAGTTGTGATTGGTTTCAGCTGACCATCCTCATCCTTGTAGTATAGTATCCATTCTGTGTCAAGGAACTCCTGCTGGAGGATGTCTGCCAGACTACACACGCTGGTCTGGATATGTAAAGAATCCCTTTTGAGAAGGAAGTTGGAATTTTATGGGCACTGTTTTAACGCGAGTAGGATCGTGCTGACTCAAAGTATAAGAGAAAAAACAACAATGCAACAGGTTTTTGGTTCGTTATAATCCGATCTTTAATAATTGAGGATAGATAAGAGAAAAAGAGAAATAAGAGGGGGGTTGGGAAAGAATTGCGAAGAGTTAGGGATTCGCGTGGAGAAAACTCACTCTGGTTAAGTCGAGTTAATTCCGACTAACAAAATGTTTATGATGTAGGAGAATGCGTTGCTTCTTCGACGAAGATATGTTGCATAGTACCCCACTATACATAAGTCCTGGGCTTGGATAGAAAGGAAACCCGAAGACTTGCTTGTAAAAATATCTGGACATATTTTTATTACATAAAAGTGAAGAGTGGAAGAGAGAAGACAAGGAGAACCGCCAGGCTGTCCCCCAGCAGGGACAGCGGTTTCGTGCCTTTCGGCTCCGCTGATGTCTGTCTTCTTTGAGTGTCGAGATTTCTGTCCGCTTCCCAGCGAGGGATGATTGTCTTCTGCTTTATAGATCTCCCCAATGCATACGTGGAGTCTCACGGTGTCAATGACCACTCACCATTTCCTGTTTACAACAATGATGCAATACACCCATCTCCCAAGGTGATCGAGGTCACTTACATTTCCGCCACAGGTGGCCGGATACGCAAATCATAACAGATAGACTTGCTGTGTAGCTGAAAGTTCATTGTGCTGTTGAGTTCTGAGTGCCATGTGGTGAAGGAAAGGAGAAGTCTTGAAGTGAAGAAGTTCTTGTGTTAGCGTTTTTTGTGTGCGGACTAGTTTGTCCGACATCGTAATAAAGGCTATGTGGTAACAGCTTCACACGCTGTGGGTACAAAAAGATTGACCTTTTAGAAAGTGCGGCCTTTTGCCCAGGCTGGGTCAGAAAAAAGTTTGTTTGAAAACGGCTGCTGCTTCTGCTTGTGTGGCAGCTAACCAGGGGCCAAAGTCCCCTCAAGCGATGTGATCACTTCAAAGTCTGGCAAGGAAAACAGATTCGTAGATAGAAAGGGCTACTGCTACTGTTGCGGCAGATAGCACAAGAGATGTTGTTAAGAGATGTTGTCAGCATGGCTGCTGGATCAGAAAATGGCATTCAAACTTCGCAGGGATTTTTTAGGGGCTTCTCAATGGTTGAATTTCCATCAATGGCAAAGTTCGCAATTTTAACCCCTTCAATTTCTCTTTTTGGGTAAGTGGAAAGTTCGGGAAAAGGGAGACAGATAATATTTCCAATGGATATGGGCTCTTAGGACATGCTGCTTGAGAGCACCAAGTGTGGGTGGAAGCTTGTCACTTTCTGTCATTTGCTTGTAGAAAAGTTTCGATCTCAGTTCATTGTTAATTGATTCATTAACATCCAAAGGGGAAACTTCAAAAAGCCTTAAACTTGTAAATTTAACTTTATTGAAAAAAAATATTTTTTTCAATTCTATTTACATTTAAGCCGTATTTACCATGGATTTTTTGTCATATTTATTATATCTCGATATGAGATTGAAAACAAACAAACTATATTATTTATTTATATAATTTTATATAACGTTATGGAGCGAAGAAACTGTAGCTAATAACAATAATAATTTTAATTTTTGTAATTAATTAAAACATCGAATGAATATTAGTGAAATTCAAAGGGAATTTAAGTTTTATTCAATTAAAATAGAATTAATTTAAACGTAAGATTCTAATAAATATGACTACGGTAAATGACAAGGTAAACAAAAACACATCTTAAAACTGAGAAGCTATTATTAATAATAATTGAATGTCAAAATGTAAAATTGCTCAAAATTTATATCTGTTTTATTTTTAAATAAAATAAAAATCGATTTAATGTTAATAAAAATCAAAGGTAAATTAAAGGTAAATTAGTTTTTGTTTTTAATTAAATCGTAAGCAATTCGGAACGTTTGTAAATAGAAGGAAGTTGCCAATATAAATGAAGATAATATTACGGTAATTAGGACTATTATTAAATATATCTGACTCCATGTGAAAGTTAGTTTAGTAAATGTAAACAAATGAGCGTAGCGTAGTAATCTCTACTAGTAACGATATGCGCTGTAGAAAATTTGTATTTATCTTAATTTCAGTAGCTAATATGCCCCGAAACGCAATTTTAGCCAATCTTGGATACATAAATTTCAAAATCAGATTCCCATAACCCTACCCCCTTATTTTGGATCAGATACCAAACTTTTGAAACGTGTTTTAAATAG
>VCCN01002810.1:4772591-4790076 GCA_006491835.1 Architeuthis dux | reverse complement strand
GGGGAGAGAGAGAGAGAGAGACTATAATTTATATTAAGTTAAATTCGCAAGAATGGTTAATGAAAAGGTAGCAAGGTTTTGCTCTCAGCTGTTGGTTACTATGGAAGCACTTCAAGGCTGTGAGAGTGATTTCCCTTGTATACCTCGATCTCGCGAGACGCTGCGAGAGTTCGTTGTTGTTAGCGTATTATTCAGTAGCAGTTCTGCATTGGATTCCCAGGGCAGAAAACTTGAAGTTTCTTCTGCCTTGCGTAATCATTTATTCGGAAAAAATTGTCCTTAAATTGTTCGACATTATCAGTTAACCAAAATGGATGATCTTCAAGCTGCTGAGGAGGTAAGAGTGAACGTTAAGTCACACCCTGCTTCTTGTCAGTCAGCCAGTCACTGGATGACCTCATCTGATGATGGCGACTTACTTCCTAAGCAGAAATATTTTTATGCAACTTAAATTCTTTTAATATCGACTCTTTCTGATCTTTTACGCCCAACTTTACACTTATTTCAATCTTGATTATACCTGTAATTCCATATGTTTTATAATTTATTTTTTGGGTTACACTCTCTAAAAGTTTACATCGTCTGTTATTTTTGTAAAATTTGTTTTGTAGATCTCTTCGTTCCATATTTCATTTATCTTGTTAACTTTCGTTAGCAATCGCTACAGAAAATAAACTCATTGTTTATATTTGAAAGTGTACATCATAGAAGTATTGTTTCATTGAAAGTTTAATCTTCGGAGCTTTTTTTCCTATTCTTTTTATTTCTTTAAGATCGTAAATGTTTGGGTGACCATTTAATTTATTTGCTCAATACTAAGTAAATTGAATAGGTATTTGATCATTTCTTTCAAAGATGCTGCGTTCAGTAATAAGATAATTAATTATTCTGTTTGTTAGAATTCATTTGATAATTTGATTAATTGTTCTAATACTCAGTGTTTGTATGAAAAAGGTCATCATTGTTTATTGTTTACACATTCCTTTCAATTTTTATACCCTTTCCGAGTTGTGCTGTCTGTACTTTTCTGTATACTGCTGGTATTTTTCGTTATTCAAACCTTTTTTCGAGTTGCTAGGATATGTCAATTTTCTTGTTTGGTTTAGGTCTTGTGGCATTTCAAAATGATCTACTTAACATAAAAGTCGCATTCGTGTATAGACTTGTTTAATTGCTTTTGTATGAATTTCTTCAATCGATTCGTAATTAATTGTTTTGAGGCATGAAAATGCTCTCCTCAATAAGGTGTGAGTGTGAGGGATCATATGCTGTCAAAAAATACCAAATTAAATGAGTAAATACATTTATTTTAAAAGTTAAAAATAAATGAACTATTTTAAGGCGTTTTTATTTGACTATTTTTTAAAAATAAAGTTAAATTGTGAGCATTTATTTAGTTAAAAAAGAATTAAGTGTAATTTTCTTCAGACCTTTCTTAATTCAATTTTTTTTTTAAAGTCGAATGGGTTTTGAGCATAGTCTGATGTTGTGATATAAAATTCATGACATTTTGAATGCAGAACGAACCTTTTTGTCACTTGGACCTGTGAATTGTTCTAATTGGTATGATGTCGAAGGTTGGTTTTTTTTGTTTGTTTTTTAAAGCTTGCTGGGGCAAGTTAAGTCTTGGAGTACCTAAGCTTGCCCCTAACCATAACGTGGGACAACAGGAATGTCGGCAATATTTTGAACATATTATTTTGCACATTTATGGTATTGGTGTGTTATGCAAACGCATTGTATTGACATAAATTAATAATTAGTGCTTGAAATTTATTTTGGAATTCATTTTAATTGTAACGCCTTAAATTGTTTTGAAGTAGATTGATAATGACTGCTTGGAATTTGGGACCACAGTCATTCGAATGGAGTATGGGATGCGAAAATAAAACAATACTACTAGCTCTGTAGGAAGAACCACACTTCTTTTTCGGGACCACAATACTTAACGTGTGCCGCTTGCAGGATGCGTGTGCGACGTACACATGTGGAAAGCTGGAGAACGTAGCAATCAAAACTAAACAAATCCAAATAATTAATTCAACAACACCTGGAATATGATACTTGGCCCTCTCATCAATTCTGGATGACGGAGCAGAGAAAGAATCAATGTGTTCTGTTACGCGAATAATAGGAGGTCAGGTCTGTTAGATTCGAAGTTGCCAGACCACGGATATATATATATATAATTTTCTTTTTCTTTTAAAGCATGTGGTGACTGGTGGGATATTATATCCCCAGGTTATCAGCTGTGAATTAATTGTCCTAATTCATTGCTGATGCTGCTAGCATTCAGACGTACAAGAAGCGTGTTTAGCTGATAATGACATAAAAGTGCCTGACAATTGTTTAAAATTTCCCAAGCCCTTTGAGTAGTGTCATCTAGAAATTTCTATTGATATACAAGTACGCTTACATATTCACACACTCAGATGTTTCAGCAGCAACTTTCATTAATTACAGGATGTACTCCCCCGGTCTTTATCAAGAAAGAATTCTCGTGTAATTAAATGTAAAACTTTTAATAGGAAAGGTAGAGCTATTGGAAAAGGAAAGCGTTATTATCCTCCTCCATTCTTGACTGGGTTTCATCTCAACCACCATCAACAGACATGACAAATTATTAATAATGTTGAGCTTTGGTGTTAAGTAAACACTAAAGCTCAACACTGTTAACAATAACATCAATGAATGTCTGTTATTGGTAAAAAGTAATTCTAATAATGTCTATCGTGGAGCAATGGTTAGCAAGATGTCTCACAGACCATATCGCTACCGCTGTGAGTTCAATCACCATTGGGAGCCACATACTTGTAAATATCAATACTACTGTATAATTACATACCGTACTGCAAGGGCTATTTGGCACCCTTTTTTATTAATTAAAATTTGTTAAAAAAAATTTAAGAAAAACAAAAAGTTACCCTACCTTCACAACCGTCTTGATTCTATTTTGAGTGCTAGTTTTTACAATTACTATACGAGAAAAAAAAATGTTTTTTCGAAAATTTTTATTTCCCACCCCCATGTCCACAATTTTGTATTATTATTAATATCGTTGTTAGGCAGGTCTATTTGGCACTTTTTAAAAATTATTTCAGTAATTTGCTTCTACACTGTTTCTATTTAATTTTTTAAAACTTTTATTTCAGATTATTTAACTTCTACAGTCTAAATACCTAGTACATAAATAATAAAGATTAGAATCATAAACAATCATAGTTCGACATTACAAGAAAATGCAATATTAATAAACAAGAACCATAAGTTCAACAATAAGGTAGTGATATGGTTTGAGGTATAAATGATAAAATTTCCATAATAACTTTAAAAGTTATTGCAAAAAACTTGAGTGCCAAATAGCCCTGCAGTACAGTAGAGCATTTAGTTTTAAATTTTTATAAATTCATTTTAAAACATTCCTTTTTTTTTTTTTTTTCCCCCCTTTAGCATGAATATCCAATATGATCATGTTATGTCTCCAAATCAGTTCCGTAATATTTTACTGCATATATAATATATTCCTCCCACTCTGCAACATATTTTCAGACTATTTGTATTTTCTATTGAATAACCACATTCAAACACAAAATTTATTTTACGATTCTCTTATAGTTATTTGCTAAGTTTAGCTTAGTTCTAGCACAAGGCCACAAGTATGGGGTATTCACTGAGGATCAAACTCATTATGAAGTAGTAAAGATCTGTCAGATGAGCTTGCTAACCATTACCTCCATGGTGACATAGCTTTGGAATTCTCTTATATTCTTATTAGATGCTGTTGTATGTTTTCAGAAAATTATCATTTTATGTGCTTTTAAACAATAGATGAACAAAACAATTTTGTATTCTAGAAACATGTGGAAATAGTGATTTTTAACTCGGTGATAATTTATGCTATATAAAATTAGAAGAATTGCTGATCAAATATGGATCAAATTTGAAAAACCCTAACATCTTCTCACTACTTAACTGTGATGTTTGCCTTTTTAGCAGTAAAATACTGTAAACAGTGAAGTCAGCAAACTGAATAAATATGATTATAATGTAACATTGACAGTTATGAAGTTATCTACAATACTCCATTATTAGTCAATAATTATGTAATTCTAATTTTTAAACTGTCATCGACACTTGAAATTAGTGTCTGCATAACAATTTATACTTTTTGTCAGGTGAGAGCAATGATAAAAACCCTTGAGGTTCTTCTAATCCATTTTTTGCAAATCTGTCATCACTATAATAAATATAAGATTATACAAGGAAAAATAAAAATGACTTTTTTAAAAGCCTTTCATGCATTGAAAGATGTCAAAATATTAAACTATACCAGACTTGAAATATGTTATGCCTTTCTGTCGGTTGTGAGAGTGCAGACATTTCTTACATGCTTAACTTCCGTTTTTTTTTGTTTGTTTTTTTTTAATTTCCTTTTTATTTCCTCTGCTGCATAACTGGTGTCAATCCCAAATATGTAGATTCTTTCTACTATCAGACAAATGTTGTCTTATTACTGTTATCGGTAAACTGTTGATTGTTGACATTAATTATTTTTGTGAGATGGTTCTCCCATTCCCAGTAATGAACTAATCACTATGACTTTGTATGATTTAAAGGCTATTAGGTAAAAATAAAAGTTCAGTCGAAAGATAGGCTTTTCTGCACTTCTATCTATCTAAGTCGATGGCTCGAAATAAGCTCCAAGTTGAGAATGATTTAAGATGTGCTCTCTCACAAATAGACCACACAAATCAAAGAACTAGTTGCAAAAAAACAAGAACAGAGATCACATTGATGTGTTACGATAGCAGAATTATTATTTTCTTTTTTTTTTTAATAAATTGGAATTTCAAATAATGTTCCAATTATTTTCACTTGCTTTCTTTGAGTAACAAATACACAGTAGCAGCTGTACAATTATAAAATTAAACTAATTCTTAGTATGAAGCCGTCTAATTATACGTAAAATAAAAAAAATTATTTGAAATTATTCTTTGTTGCAACTTAATAAATGGAAGGTGGGAATACTAGTAATCTTATTGACAAAAGTGGGGAATGACTCAAAGGTTGGGAACCACTGGACTGACCATCGGTTATTATCTCGATAAGATAATAATATTGTGTTTGTTATGGTTGGACTATCTTCCTTGGCTATGCTGTTATAGGAGACAAATCAGATGGAAGAAGACAGAAAGAAAATAAAGAAGGCCGGAGGGTACACGGACGAAACGTTGTGAAAGAAATAACAGCATAGACAAGGAAAATAGTCCAACTACAACAAGCACAGTGATTAAAACACCCAGTCTAATAAAATGCAGACAAGTTAATAACTGATTAGCCAAAATGTCCTCAACATTTTTTTATTTACATTTATTTAGCGAACAAAAATACAGTGAGCTGTAATAGCTATAATTATTTAGTGTTGTGGGAACTAACCAAAACAAAACCCAATTATATCTAAAATGTTGTTGAATTTAACTTAATGTCAACTTGTTGCTTATAAACATTTAATTTTAAAATTACTTTTGTAAATATTGCTGAGATATATTTTACTTTTAAATTTCAGAATATCTTTGTTGTTGATGATGTGACCAATGTCATCAAAGAGGTGAGTGATACCTATTTGTACTAACGAAAACTGAGTTTCATTCAAATTGTTGAACTTGTCTTAACCACAGACAAGCCAAATCTTCTGAAAACAATTTCACATTTTAGGAAATATTTAACAAGTTAGTGGATTCACTTTTTTCTGTTTTTCTCTTGATTATTCATGTATCAATATGAAAATTCTGATCAAAGATATTACTCTAAGATATTTTTATACTCTTGAGGTCTGTGTAGTTTTCCTTTTTTTTTCTTCTTGCTATTTGTTTTTACTATCCAGTTTGATTGGAAGGGATTTCTGCTTGAAGAATATGAGCAGTATTCCAGTCCTAATTTTGACAACACTTTCCTCCCCATTTGTAAATTCATAATATGCCTTATTGATTACTTTAGCGAACAATTTCACTTTTGCTGCATGATGTGTGTTGTCTACAAAAGATATCCAGATGAACACCTGACCAAACAGTTTACTGCCAAAATTTTAACTATGCCACTTATTTTATTAATTCATATTCTTTTTGATATTTGATGAAACTATTGTTTAATATCTAGTAATATATTTATGTTATGCAGAAATCCCCCCCCCCACACACACACAAAAGCAACACTATATCTAAGTCTTTTGAAAAAGACATGCATATAAATTAATAATAAATATCTTGACTATAATTTGATTTTGATATACAAACACTATTGGGTAGTAGTACAGTTGCTTTGGTACCTGGGTATTACATGCTATACAAACATTCATGTTGCAACATAACATCAATGTTTGTGTGCAAAAGTCATCAGGGCCCAGTGGAAACAGTGCATCAGGAACGTGCTGACCAGCAATAATTAAACTGATGACCATGATAACAGCACCATTCAATGCAATTAAATATGTCAAATGGATTATCCTTTAATGAAATTCAAATTGTTTTTTTATTTTTGTATATTTATGTACTAAAAATAACTGGTTAATAATTTTTTTAATATTACTTGATCAAAAATAATGAATACTGGTTACTTCTAGCAAGTTTATAAGTAATAGGATAAATCATTTACTTCCACTTTAACCAGTCACTGATCTAAAGAGTAATTTTGTTCTGTTTCACACCAACATGACACTACCAATTGAGATTTTATTCATTATTCTGAGATTGTAAAATTAAGAGATTTAAGATTCTGAAGATTTAAGAAAAGGTTTGTTTAAATTTTCTTATTTATATTTTTTAAAGTAATTTTCAATAAAAAGTATTACATTTTCATAAAAAATACTATGCTTTGCTAAACCATAGGCATCTCTGCAACCCTTTGACACCCCATTTTAAAACGTAAATTAAAATTTAAAAACTGTTGTTTATAATTTGTTTTCTTATTTTTTTTTAGAAAGAATAAAGTCCAAATATGTGTCACGCAAAAATTCATCCTTTATTAGATAAATATTGAAAATTTTATTAAAATCCAATAAGTAGTTGATGTGTTGTAATTTTAAAAAAATCTAGGTGTTTTTTGCTTGTTAAAAAGGGGAGAAAATTTACACATTATTATTACTGTATCAGTTTTGTTTACATCCTGCACAATATTAATGCTATTTTTATTCAACAATATCTCCTGTTCTATAAGGTGTACACCAATAATTTTTATCTTGTATATTTTGCCAATTTTTCAATTTACTAATGACACTAACATTTTTCAACAATAAAATTAAGTTCACAGAGATGCCTACTAAACCAGACAAAAGATTGTAATTCTGTAACATAACAAATGAACGAACAAATCCGTTGTGTGCTATCTAGTGATGGGTACGCAACTTTTGAAAACCTCAACACCCTATTTTCTATAAAACTCTTTTTAGTTGGTCAGTCCCTAATATGTTAAATATCAATTTTCTCAGCCATATCATGTTGGATTGATATGAAACTTTGTTCAGACTTCGGGTGAAATATCCTCATCTTCCTCTTCCTGCTACTACTATCATGGATGATTGAACGCATCGTTGAACTTATGGTTCTTGTTTACTAAAACAAGAGACAAAAATCAGTAGTTCGACTTATACTCAGGTCAGTCAAAAATGACCAATACTTTTGCCTATACGAATACAGTGTCGATAGACACAATGCATATTAGCAAGCGATAATGCCCATTGTTTTAACTCGATTCATTACCATGGTTTTGTATGAAATGCTATGTTGGTAGTATACAGTGCGTATTATGTCATTTTAAATCATATTTTCAGGTAGATTCATCATCACTGATGAGAATTTCACTTTTATATCCTGAAAAAACAATCGATATGTTGAAGATGAAAGAAATTCATGTTTTGGTGACAGCTGACTAAGTGCCTTAAACGGTGTATTCATAAGATATCTTTCATCACAGCGTTATGGCAAAATAACTAACTCGGCTTATATTCGAGGCAGTCGATTTTCTGAAATTTTATGCCCAATTCTGAACTCGTCTTATACACACGGTCGACTTATTCAAGAATATACGATATGAAAGAAATAATTTCTGTTTTCTGGTATTTTCTGTAGTCTGGCAATAACCAGGTTCCAAGATTTCCAGATAATTGCTTATGTATTGCTTATATTTCACTGGATATCCTGCTTCTCTTTTATCTTTGTAGTCTATCGAGAGTGTGATTGGATCAAATGCTTATCAGCATAACAAGATCAACCAATGGACATCAAATGTGGTTGAGCAATGTCTCAGCCAACTGACCAAAATGAACAAGCCTTTTAAATATATCGGTGTGTACAAGTTTTCTTGATTTTTCTCTATGATACAATATACATTATTACATAGATATTGTAAATTTTACTAGCACAGGGTGACAATAATGAGCAGATATAGAAAGATCTGACCTGGTTGATGAGTCCTACCAAATTTAAACTGATCAGCCATTTTATATATTTGCTGAAATCCCACCCTGCTGGGCAGATTTCCAGTTAGTTCTTATGGAAGACCTATCAACATGAATAGAGATTCTAGTCTGCGAGAAGAATGTAACTTGCGAACAGCCAATGAAAAATAAATTTCAATTCTCCCCTGCCCCAGTGAAATATCTTTCACATAGAACCGGTTTCTTGGGGTAAAACGCACTTTTCTAGGAGAAATTCTGCTTCAACCACTCCCCCATGGTCTGCCAGTTTTCTCGCTTTTGGACGTCACGGTGCCGAAACATTTTGAAGTTGTCCAGATCATCACACCATTTTACTTTTTGCTGGCTACAATTTTGTCCATAGTCTCAAGGTATCCTTGTTGCGAGTTGCGATCTCCAGTGGTTGTTTGACATCCTTGCAACATGACCTGGACACTGCCATTTAAGTTTAGTAATGGTTTTTAGGATATCTCTGACACTTGTTTTAATTCTTTAATATACTCGTGTATATGGACTTTTTTTTTCCCTACATATTTCTGTTTTTTTTATATGCTTTGATGTATATTATGATCATCTCTGTAGAGTATAGCTTGAAGTTGTATTTATAGTTGCTTTTTTCAATGTTTATATTCTGTCCATCTCGCTCAAAGGTTCTAGAAGCTCAGGCTACATGTCATATTAAGATCAACAAACATCCTGTATTGAATGTATCTATAAAACAAAGTGTATACTTTCAGTTTTTGGGGTTTTTTTTTCAATTCCATAAAATATTGCATGTCTTTTTTCTCTTTCTTTCTTTCCAGTTACTTGTGTGATAATGCAAAAGAATGGGGCTGGACTTCATACAGCTAGTTCTTGCTTCTGGGACAGTACAACAGATGGTAAGTGGCTTTTAACTCTTCATTTATTTCCACCACAAAAACCCACTCACTTTATAATAAAACTAGAATTACTTGCATAAAGGCCACCTTCGTCAGCCATTAAGCTTGATGTCAAGTCACTTTCTTTGTATTGAATTAATATTATAATTATTTGCAAATAAGGGAAACTACTCTATAATTAGTATTTTTCCCAAAAAGGGAAAACAAATTCCCCTATCTTTTGACACCTAAAAACAAAGTTTCCCCTCACTTTTGATCCCTAAGAGAAAAAAAAAATGCCCCCCTCACTATAAAACATAATGTAACAGTTGAAAATCACCCAGATTTGTTTTATTCTTCAAGTTAGAGCATTTGGAGGGTGTAGCACTAAAAACAAACTCTGCCTACCATGTGCCATTTTTGCTTGTTTACAACACACAAACAGAAAAACTATTTATTATTATATTAATAGAATCTTTCTGTATTCTTAGTATCTTTCTGTATTCTTAGTGTCCCTATTTTTTTTTATTACCAACAGATATATTTTAATTTCTATGAGATGATTTATTTTAGAAAAGAAACTAATAATACTGGAGGTGGCATTCATCTTCCCAAACGTTAATTGGTCACTTTTTTCATAGTTTATTATTTACAAAAAACACCAGCTAACTTTTTTTTTTCTAAAATTACTGCCATGAGGGTATGTTAATGTTTACAATTCATGGGGGGAAAAAAGCATCTATTGTAAATGTGGTATTTATTTACGATAAGATTTAGGATTTACACTATATATTGTGTATAAGATTTATGAAGAAAAAAAAATGATTTTATGTATGATCATGTGTATGTGATTTATTGTTACTGATTGAGTAATTACAATAAAATGAATTTTATTTCAGTATTTGGATTAATATAGGTAATTGTATAGTTTAGCCGCTTCATTGGACGGTGTAAATTATTTTAATATATTTTGGCAAAAATTTATTACATTTTTAACATAGTGGCCGCATGTGTGAAAAAAAACATAATGAAAGCACAAACAATTACTTGCAAATTTTTTATTTTTAAAACCTTGTTCACAAAAGCAAGATTAATTTTTTTTTAAAAATTAAAATTTAAGAATTTCAAATTTTTTAATGAAATAGAAATGCCAAAAAAAAAAAATAAGAGGATTCATAAAAGAAAAACAGTAAATACATAAATTATATTGTTAGTGCTGCTTCGTTTCATAAATCTTTGACAAAATGTTAAAATAATCTACATCGTCCAATGAACAAAGATTCTATGCGGCTAAACCATACAATTACCTATGTTAATCCAAATATCTGAAATAAAATGAAAATAAAATTCATTTTATTGTAAATACTTAATCAACAACAATAAATCCTTCTTTTTTTTTTCTAAATCACGTTACAGACACATACGATCGTACATAAAATCCTTTTTTTTTCCTTCATAAATCTTATACACAATATATATTGTAAATACTGAATCTTACTGTAAATAAATACCACATTTACAATAGATGCTGTTTTTTTATAAATTGTTTTTTTTTTTTTTGTAAATAATAAACTATGAAAAATAGTGACTAATCAACGTTCGGGAATATGAAACAGACCCATATACTGGAGTCTGTAATGCATTTGGTCAAAATATCTACCCATGTTTCTGTGACGTTTGTGTGGTTTCTTCACATGCTCTTACTTACTTAATAGTGTAAATAAATGTTTGACTAATCAATTCCATCTGAACTTGTTCAAGTGGAAGATTTTTATCAGCAAAATTGTTACCTTTAAGTGGAAGAGTCCATTTTTACAGACTGGGAAACAAACAGAAAAAAGTATGATACAAATAACTAGACAGTATTCTGAAAATGAATACTAAAATAACATGGCTTGCCTCAAAGTGGAGATAGTTGCATATTTCTCAGACATTAGTGGTCAGTGTTCAAGCCCCAGCAGTTTAAATACTGATTTCCAAGACTGGTGCAACACTGTCTTCTTAGCCCTAATTGGCTTTGTGCTGTTCTAAGCTAAGCTGTGGAGTAGTGGTTAGCAAGCTAGTCTCACAGATATTACTACTGTAGTAAGTTTGATTCTAACAAGGTGCCCCACACTTGTGGCCTTGTACCATATTAGGTTAGGCTTAGTAAATAGCAGCATAAAAATAAGCATGTCTGTATTCTTATTACTGTATATGCCGGACTATAACACAAATGGTTTACAAGGGTATATGGAGGACTACTGCTCACTAAAATGTAAGCCTCATAACTATCCATAAGGTTTGGTAGAATGTCATAATACCAGCGCATTGGACACAATGTAATATTTGTGTGTATATATATATATTTTTTTTTTTTAAATTAAACGGTATGGTAGTTATATTGCATGGTCACATTTTGTAGCAAAGTGCTCAAACAGAAGTGTTTGTTATTTATGTACATCTTATATTTCTATTTCATATGTTAAAAAAAAGCTAATTTTTTTTTTTTATCTGATGCAAGACTTGTAATTGTATAGAAACATAGGATCAAGAACCATGCAAAAGAAAAATAATTATTAATTATTTAAAAATACCCTTTCATCACAACTTTTGGTTAAATATATGCAGTGAATTAATGGTTAAATGGAACATTGGTTACAAGGAATAGCCACTTAGTCGGACCAATTGTGCAAAACCTGATGTAATATTTTATCCAGATCTGTTTAAAAGGAACAACCGCTTATAGGGACCAAAATTTGTGGTCCTGATGTGTTCTGGTTAAGCAGAATCAACTGTACATCTTTTAAACATGAATTCAGTGATTAACATTCAGTTCCTAGATCAATCTTAACACTAATAATTGTGATTTTTGTCAATGTATTTTATCTAATTAATCTGTTTTATAAAAGTTGTAATATGGACATTTGCTCTATAAAATGTCCTAAATGAAACTGCTTAGGGAAACAAGAACATTTTGCTTTATCAGATAAAATAGTTTTCTTTATATCCAAAGTCATAAGAAACTTTTTTCTGGATTTGGCTTTGTACTTGAAAGATTTATTCTCTAATTAATAATTGTTTTGTTTTTCCTTTGTCAACTCACTTGAGGATTAAAGTGATCATTGGGTACTTTCGTTATTACTGTGATGTCACCTACCACTTCTTATTCAGCAGAGTGCCAAGTCTCGCTTTGAGCTGCCTTTATGAAAGAGAGCCTCATTCTGGGAGCCAGAGGTCGAAACAGTTTTATCGCAACCTACTATGAATGTCAGTCTACAGCAATGAGTAAAATACTAGTCAAAGATTAGTAGTATTAAATAAGAAATAAATCAGGATAATATTATTACTCCTACAACTAGTGTATATAAAAACAATAACAAATATGGCGCCAAACAATCGGAAGGATGAAGCATGGGTTTAAGGGTTAGATTTGATCTTCTGCCAGCTGCAAGAGTTCCAGTAGATCAGTCGGTTGAGCAGTGTGTCCATGGGCGGCTTCCCGAGGTAAAAGGGATGAGTGTTTGAGTCTCACATAGAGCATGTTCTTTATTTCGGATCTGTGCTGTTTATCCCCTGCTGTAGACTGACGGTCTGAGTAAGTTGTGATAAAAAGCAACTAAAAGATTTAAGATGAAAGAAAATATTAATCGAATATGTCTCTAAGGAAAGCTTTTTTTTTCTACTTTCAGGGAGCTGTACAGTGAAGTGGGAAAACAAAACAATGTATGTGATTGTGTCTGTATTTGGACTGGCCATTTGAATTCCAATTTCCTGCATACACAAACCTACCAAATGTCCCTACACACTTTCTTTTTTCTTTTCTTTTTGCATCCTCCTTGCAATTTTCTGATTTATTAATTTTTCGTCTTACTTTCCAGTCCCCCATTACAGAAGAAAAATGAATCAAAGTAAATTTATTTATTTTGTTCTCTTTGCATATTATCAACTGATAGACCAATGTTTACATTCTGAATAAACATTTTTAACATATTTGCTTCTTACCTTTTTATTTATTAATTAGAAATATTGGACTTGAAAGGTCTCATACTTTGATTTGACAAGGGTCTTATGCATTCATAATTGCTTCACAGATTTACTTTTTAAAGTGTGCATTTCGTTGGAACAAAGACAAGAATATTCACAAGAAGGAGCCAAGAGCAATACTTCATCTCAGCTAAGAACTGGATTTGACCGACATATTTTCTTTGAAGAAAAAAAAAAAATATTTATATCAGCCATAACTCGTATACCATATTTCCCAGCGTCGAAGATGTTGTTTTTTCCCTCGAAATAAGTTTAAAGAATTTACCCAGCATCCTACAGGCCAAAGGTTACTTTTTTAATAGGCCTATCCTATTTTTATAAGTCAAAATTGGGATGCATCCTTGAGGCAGGAGTGTCCACAACACCAGGAAATACAGTAATTTGATAAAGAAAAGTACAAATGGTTTCTAATAAGAAAAATATTGAATTTATTCACAAACGTTGCAAGGATTCTACATTTTTTACAAATCTCCTATCCATAATTGTAGGCTTCGGTTTTTCAGGTGTAACTGTCTGTTGAGTTATGACATTGTCAGATGAAGATGTTTGTGTATACTGGTATGCAGTTGTGGTTGCTACATTCCCAGGGTAGATACTTTGCTGTTGGTTACTGAATGCAGCAATATACATTGCATTGTTCTGTGGTATGGTCATAGCAGCAGGCTGACCCCACACCTGTGAAGGTACTATGTTGTCAGATGATGCAGCACTAGTCGCGCCTGGTTGTGGCTGTTGGTATTCTGCAGCACTAGTCCTGCCTGGTTGTGGCTGTTGGTATTCTGCAGCACTAGTCCTGCCTGGTTGTGGCTGTTGGTATTCTGCAGCATAACTGTTGTTATTGTTGCTTGCCAATTTCTCATTCTGGTCTGTATCATTGCTTGGTATTGCTTCTCCTGGAAGTGGAATTGTGGCCAAATCTGGTACTACTTGATAATTTCTCATTTTTTTCTCTTTTACAGTTTCCTTCTTTTCTTGCTGTTTAATTATATCCTTTTTTATCTGGGGGACTAGTTTCTTTTCTGGAGGTGGAGAATATTGTTGTTCTTGATATATCCTTCTTTTTGGAGCTGAAGCCACATTTGAGGAAAAGTAAGAGCTTGGAGGGGCAAATTCTGTTTCTCTTTCTTCTCGCCTTTCCTTGAAATATTTCTTCTCTCGGTCCCAAAGTTCTATTTAAAAGAAAAGAAGAAAAAATAAAAATTAATATTTTATGATATTGCAACAGATTTTATATTTGGAATATTTTGCCACTTTTTTACCAAATCCAAATTGCACGGATATATTAGAATAAAATAGTTCAATAAATTAAATTTACAAACATTGATACTTTCCGATGCCCCTACTCTGACAGTTAAGTTTAAGTATGATATATCTATACATAAAGTTTGACTCTTAGACCTGAACAGACAAATGGGAGACAGGTTTACTGTCTTCCTCTCTTTACTGATGTGACTTGACTGCTGATTCTTTGTAAGAGTACAGCTAAAGATCCTGCTAAAATAAAATGGGGAGACTTATCATAGCTCTGATTGTCTTTCGTTTGATCTTTATTTTTTTTTTCTTTCAGGCAACCACTGTTAAAATGTTTGAAAAACGATATTTTAAAAATCAAGCCCCCCCTCAAAGAATTTATATATTTTTTAAAAAAGATGTTTAAAAATAGAAATATTTTAAAATATTCTATCCATAGATAATATAATACCTGTCAAAATGACAGGATTTATTATGCTAGTATGTGTGTATATAACATTTGCAGTTCATAATGCATAATAGTGGTACCTTGAGTATTGGTCTTCTGGGTGAGTGAGTGGTCAGTGTTGGAAGGCTTAATTCAACCCTGTTTTGTTTAAATTTTTTTTGTTTCAAATTAGACTTCTGTATGTTTCTATACAGTGTTTATCCATGGAGACCCAATCATTGCTTGTAGTAATTGTGGGTTTTTAAGGGGCTGTGGTGCTAGCCTGAAGCCCAAGATGGACTGTCTTACGGGCTAACACTGAGGGCAGAAGTGAATTCATGCCTCTCTCAAGGGCATTAGTGCAAAGCAAATTATCTCAGCTGGAGTTTGAACTCATTCGCCGATTCCAATTCTGTGCTGTTAACTGTTAGACCACCTCCCAAACTTCTTGAAGTGATAATGATTAATCATTTGGTTTCGGTGAGTAGACATTTCTACTAAATTAAGGAGAGGAGTTTTTCCCTTGCTTTTGAAATCAAAATAGGTGAATGGGAAAAAATATTTAGAAAGAACCTGTCTACTTACTGTCTTTTCCAAGATCCCATTCTCGAACAGGTGCAGGGTTCTTTGCAACAACTTCAGGTTTCACTTCTTTTGAAATATTTTCTGTGATCTTGGGATCTGGAATGTCAAGCAAGGTATCAAAATTAATTCATGTGACTTTAAAAAATTTAAACATGACAAACTTTTTAAGTAGCTTTCTACCTGGAGATGATTCCTCTTCCATTTCTGGCTCTGGAGGTAAACCCATTTTGGCTCGCTGTCGATCTTTGATCTTCTTCAGCCGTGCAGCCATAAGACTGTCACGTTTCTCTTTCAACTGATTGCGTTTGTTTCGTTCATCTTTTGTCTGTAGAAGGAAAAATATAAAGAAATCATTTTGGTTTTAAAAAAAGTTAACCTCATTCACAGCCTGATTGCAATAATGAGACATGAATAGTGGCCTCTTTCTGTTGAGGCTGACAATAGAGAAGAAAACTACAGGGAGCATTAGTGTGAAAGTGACATAAGTAGATGTGACCAGAATTTGAACTTAATTCAGTAATTTAATTTTCTGAATTCTTAACATGGTGCCAATTTTCAAATCCACGTGAAAATGAATATAAAAACAATATACTGAAGATATTTACCAAGTTTTTAGGTTTTATCTTTCTTAATCTACTTTTTATCATATTGTCTTAGTTTCTCCTTTAATTCTTGCCTTCCTCTTCTGTATGTCTTATTATTTCACATAAACTGAATTTTACATAGGTTATTTACTAAAACAAAACTCGATCATTTTCTTTGTTAGCTGAATTTAATCATTCACTGTATTACCAAATGAAGATCAGGTTTTCTGATCAAAACTTATTGGCACATTTCAAGCCTGAAAAGAAAAATTATTAGAGAATATAAAGCAGCAGCTGTTTATTATAATCACAGATAATGTTATCAAACGGTTATTGTTATCAAAATCGGTTGGTCCCAAACACTTTATTTAAAATGAATTAAAAATTATAAATGTTTTATAATGTAAAGTTTTTTATAACAATGAATGTAAATTGTTCCAATTTGTATATCTTTTGCTTAATATTATCAGCCAGCCTGTCCCAAAGTGATCATAATAAGCAGCTTCCTCTGTAATTGGAGCAAAGAAGTAAAAAATTTACTTGATCCCTTATTGAGTTGAGTAAATCCATTTGTTCTTGTCTTGCTGTTTCATCCTTTGAAAACTGGAAGTAGCCCACACCATGAGTTCGGATTTCTGGAGAGGAAAATAAAATGAGTAAGAAAATTTGTTTCTAGCAACAGCTTACAGTGATTTCCCCTATCTCATTGCGGAATTAAATTCTTTTTCTCATTATCAGCTGTCTTCTTGCATTCACATAATAATGAACCCATACATACAAAGATGAACCAATAGGCAAATAAACACTAAATTTACCATCAAATCTGACATTTTCATAATGAACTGGCCCCGCTGGTTTCACTTGGGCCTCTTCTTCCTCCTTGTTCCATTTTTCTTTCAGCATTTGACAATAAATTTCTTGAGAACTCAATACAACAGGGGCTTTACTGCTACTGCCAACAGAAGACTCCTTAATTTTTTCATCTTTGTTTTGGCTGTAAAAGCAAAAGGTAAACAAATATATTAAAGGACTTTGTTGAAACAATAGTGAACAAGCAAAATAGAAACTTATTTTCAATAAAAACTCCAACTCATTCATTGTACTATGTCGTTAGCCGACTTCCACAATTCAGTTCGCAAGGGACCTAACTCATTTTGTATTCAAGAATTCAGTTTAAATTAGAGTATCTATATAAATATATAGTCAATTTTTTAAAATTTAATTATAGGGATTTTTCTGTTTTTTTTCACAAGTCTGTTTCATACTTCTGTAATCTTCAGGT
>VCCN01002810.1:4744518-4772286 GCA_006491835.1 Architeuthis dux | reverse complement strand
AAGTAGCTGTTACTGAAAAAATATTCTGATGCACAAAACAAATGATGTATTCCATTAGCTTGACAGGGCTTCTGGGTACACAACATTGGGTGCCAGTATGAAAAGGTTGGTCAGGGATCCAACTCTAATCAATACTGACCTGGCTATGGGAAAGGCAAGTTGAGATCAGTGACCTTGAGAGATTATCTTTGTGCCTTGTTAGAACTTTAGTCAGAAAATGTTTTTCAGGGTTGCACAATATTTTACAGAAAAAAATGAAGTTATTTCGTTTGGCTGGAAAAACCTATTTTAATCCCAAATTGACCTGTAGTAACCAATGACCTTGGAGGTCAGCACCACGGTTCCTATCATCTTTTTTTTGCCCAAGTTAATGCCATGCACTAATTTGCCTCCAATAATGTAATAGCTTGTCTACAATATAGGTGGAAAAAAGCTAATTTAATCAACCTCACATGACCTTTTGCTGAGACAATTCCCAACAGTATATTCCAAATTCCAGCTTCCTATGTGCAAATTGCCTACAACTTGGAACATACAAACATACATTCACTTTTATATATTAAGATATAAAAGCTTAGTGTCCATTGCTTTGTAACACACAACACATCATGCTATGGTTGTGTTCATATCTAAGAGTGTAGAATCTTTCATATCTTGCATACATAACCCCAAAATATGTTCGCATAAAATGGTATAATTTCTCATAAGGTAGGTATGAAAAACATTACAAATTGTAGCAATCACTTTTATAAAAATTTTAAAACATATTGCAATAAGTTTTAATTGCAAGAAAATACCATAAAGTTAGTGATAATTAAAATTAATTTTGCATACTTTAGGTTTTAGGCTATTTTTAAGGTCAATTTTTGTCAAACAAAATTAACTTAGATCACCATGTTTGATGTCTGCCGATAGAAAAATTTGAACTCTGTAATTAAAAATCTTCAAAAATAAAGTAGCCCTTATAGAAATATCGGATTCAACAAAAATTAGGTAATTTAATGATTACTTAACTGGATTTTGAAAAGATATTGCTTACTTTTTACTTGAAATATAGCGAAAATACATTTCTTTACAGCAGTGAGTGATCAGTCAACCTTCCTTAACCCATAGGTGATGAAAGCCTGCTTAAATTTATGGGACAGCTGAAGTATGGATGACCAAAAAATGATAATACCCACAATGGCAACAGTATATTCCCAACATTAAAACACTGCCATACGATGGGCAACACTCTAGTTTACATAATATATAGTAAAATTAAATGAACAGGATAAACTTTACATGAATGATTGAAGATATCAGAAGTATATAAATAGATATGGTAGCAGAAAGGGGCTTAGTATTGAAGGAATTATTTTTAGTTTTATGTTATCTGAGTAATGCACTTTTAGTAGTTTTAGATATTTAGATACCTTATTCTCTGTTTCACCTGTCCCGGGACAAACGTGTCCAATCATGATTCTGGTTATTTAAAATATGGAAAATTTTTGATTTAATAAAAGAATAGTTTTCTTTAACCATTATAAGTTTTTGGCTTTTTCATATCCTTTTAAAAATTCAGGCATTAAGCACCTTAGTCTTGAAAGGGTTAAGTGAAGTCGTGAAGTCAAGTAGGTGTATGATGATGATTTACTATTGAACACATCTACTTTTTTCTCCCTATTGGTGATAATGAGGGGGGGGGGATATGCTATCCAGGGCTGGATTATACTATAAGGCTGTGTAGGCTTGAGCCTAGGGGCCCGGAAAAATTCTGGGATATTCATATTTTTCTTAATTTTATTTTTGACAGGACTATAACCAGATTAGCCTATACACAAACTACGTTATGGCGTAGGGCCCAAAATAAATAGCAATTTAGAAATGTATCACTACTACTGTCAAAATAAGAACATTCCCTGATTTAATAAAAATGTCCTAACAAATATCTCTTTAAAAGATGGAATGAATATATTACACATTAGCACATAACAATCCACTTTATTCACACAATTGACAGATCGCATTACTTATACAAAATTATACATAAAATAGGGGGATGAGAAGGATGGTTCAAGATGGGGCCCTTATTGCTAATAGCCTAGGGGCTCTGATGCTATCCTAAAGGTAAGATAAAAAATGATGGTGATTACTGAACAGAATTATAACTTCTCAATTTGTCCAGTCTTTCTTCATGATTTATTATAAATTCCTATAGATTTTGAGTTTCATACCCACTTCTTCCAAAGTGCTAAGACTGTTTGACCAAAAATAACTTACTGGATACAAGGACATGAAAGAATTTAAAATCTGTAAAAATGAACACAGCTACCTGGCGGGTAATATTCCCATTTCTTTATCTTTTTTCTGCATTGTCTCCAAATCTTTCTTCATACATGTCCTTGTCCTTCCAAGGCTGTCCGTGTATTCTACCCTGTAAAAGAAAATGAAGAGAAAAATAAGTTGTTTTATGACATTTATTACAATACTAGTTATTACCCATGAAAACATTCACAGATATATTTGAATTTCTATGAAATGATTTTTTTAGAAAAGAATGCATTTGTTAAAAATATCTACATGTTTCTGTGGAGTTCAAGCAGTCTATTCACATTCTCTTACTTACTTACTTTAAGACTTAATAGTTAACTACTCCATAGCTGTAAATAAATGTTTATGTCTAATCAATTCCATCTGAGGTTTTATTAAAAAGTGACTGAATTCATTCAAGTGGAAGAGTCCATTGTTTCAAATGAGAAACAAACAGAAAAAAGTCACTGTTCATTATATAGATAGAATTTGACTCTAATTGTGTTGATTATCTCTTGACACTTAGACAATTATAAAACACGCAAGTTAACGTGCTTGTAGATGATCAATGTTTCACATTAGAATATAAACAAATGCAACCAGACTTCCGGTTTGTTAATAAAGTTTTGATTACCTACAAAAGATTTTTTTAACCCATAAGAACACAGACCCATTTCTACTTGAAGGAACATTATATGGGATTCTAGGTAGGCAAATTGACACAGTCATGTGACTGCACTAGGATGTTCATTAGATGTCACTTAGTACACTGGAGTTAAAATCAAGAATAAAATACAATATTATATAAGAGACTGTGCAGATCAATTAAATTGTATGTGACACCGGTGTCACAGTGGGTTCTTAAGTTACTTTCAGTATATAAGATTACATAGATCTCTTAATTATTAGAAACTTATACCACAAAACACAGACAAAATTCAATTTTTATTATATAATTCGAAAGAGCTCTTCTCTAATCTTCTTCATTCAAATCACAATCACAGTATTGGCAGGGCCGGATTATACTATAAGGCTGAGTAGGCTTAAGCCTAGGGTCCTGTAGCTAACAGGGGCCCGGAAAAATTCTGGGATATTCATATTTTTATTTTTGACAGAACTGTAACCAGATTAGCCTATACACAAACTACGCTATGGCATAGGGCCCAAAATAAATAGCAATTTAGAAATGTATCACTACTACTACAGGGAAAATAAATTAAACAATAAAACTGTCAAAATAAGAACATTCCTTGATGTGAAGTCTGAGCACTCACTATAATTGTTAAGATATTGTTAATAATATCTTATAACTTAATAAAAATGTACTAGCAAATATCTCTTTAAAAAATGGAATAAATATATTACACATTAGCACATAGCAATCCACTTTATTCACACGATTGACAGATCACATTACTTACTTAAAATTATACACAAAACGGGGGGTGGCATATTGCTAATAGCCGAGGGGCCCTGGTATAGGTTAATCTGTCCCTGAGTATTGGGACTAAAATATTAACTTTTGGATTATGAGATTATCAGTTTTTTTTCATAAAAAAAATCAGTTTTTCTATAAAGCATATAACTTTATTCGATGCAGACAGCTGATAGATAGAGAATATGAGTTGCTGATTATTAGGTTGCGAAGAAATTTCCGAAACGGCAAATAGAATATTTACAAACCTTTTCAATTTAGAGCATTCACGATTATCAGTTTTAGTTGCATCAAAGCCTTCTCAATATTAGAAAGAAAAAGAAAAGATTTTTCAAGACCATTTGAGAATGTGCCTGCTGTATAATTTCAAAATGGGCCTCAATTCAGTTGAATCAACTAGGCATTCAGAGAAAAAAACCATCAGTTGTATGAGAGTTTAGCAGTGGTTCAGCAAGTTCTGATGCAGCAAACGCAAGACATTGGATGAGCGTCAAATTAGGTGACCAATGGAGCTGGATCAGGAAGAATTGTGCAAGGCCACAGAAGCCAATCCAATGTTGACCAGCTGAAAAATGGCACAGCAGTTTAACTGCACTCACCCCAACATCCTGAGTTAATGAACTCAGAAACTGGATGCAGTATTCACTGATGGATGACAACCTAAATCACTATTTGGACATATGCACATGTTTGTTTTCTCTAAAGCACAGGTATTGATGCACGAATTAAAATCAGTGCCAAAGCCAGAGTTGTATCAGAGATGGTTTATGCTTTCTTGTTGGTAGTGGAGCATGCAAGGCATTGCTAATGGGAACTGCTTAATCTGAACAAAACTATCTTTGCCAAAGTGTGTACTGCACAGCTACAAAGCATGGCTGATGCAATTAATGAGAAAAACACCAACAAATGTACAAAATCACCATGTTGCACAAATGGAAGGTGCCATACCAAAGCCAGAGTTGTATCAGAGATGGTTTATGCTTTCTGGTTGATAATAGTGTATGCAACTCCTCAATTTGAACAAAACTATCTAGTTTGTACTTCTGTTTCACCATAATATTAAAAAGAAAATTATATACACATTGCCACTCAAATCATTTCAAACTAAAAGGTTGAGTGCACAGAATAAATAAATTTCAAATAATTCATCAGAATCTTTCTCTCTCAAATTGGCATTTAACAAAAGAATTTTTACCATTTTTCATCTGGGTTGCTTGGAGAATCTACAAATTCATCTTCACTATAATCATTTTCTGCTTTCTTTTCCTTCTCTTCTTCCTTGTTTTGCTGTTGTTTATCAATTGCTTTCTTCTGGAAGTCCACAAGGAACCTTTGACTTCCATCTTCATCTGCAGCCAGCAGCATTAAAACAATTATGAAAAAATATACGTAAGAATGAAAAATAATTCATCTTAGAATCTCAAAACATCTTATGAGTATTACAAGAATTACTACTACTACTACTACTACTAGGTACTCCAATGAGTTTTTACAGGAAGATCTTATACATCTGGTGCCTGTTTCCCCATACATACATACACCAAAAGAGGAGGTGTCAGCAATCATTTATTTATAGACACCTTTTATTTCGACTACAGTAAAAAACAGTCACAGTGTAGTTTGGGCACTCTAAACACATTAAATTGAAAATTCGCTGTAAAATTTCTTTTAAATCAAATGGTGACAAATAAGACACCAGCAGATTCAGAATTGGACATTCTTTAT
The DNA here is from genome assembly GCA_006491835.1 of Architeuthis dux. NCBI lineage: Eukaryota > Metazoa > Mollusca > Cephalopoda > Oegopsida > Architeuthidae > Architeuthis > Architeuthis dux. Next base: position 4,766,834 of record VCCN01002810.1, on the reverse strand, counting down.
TATGGCATGCATAACAGTTTTGTATTAGTCAACATTATGGAGAATGAACACTTGAGAAACAGGGAAAAATTAGCGTTACTGCAACATTTTTGCCCAAAAAACTGACTGTTTGGACTACCTACTACTACTAGCTGAAAGTGCGATTTGGCTTAACTATTAATGGTGTGGAAAATGGAATCAGCAAACTGAGTTCAAATTCTGGTTGAGGCAGTTTGTGATCATTTTGCACTAATGCCCATGGGAAAGGCATGAATTCACTTTCAGCCCCTAGCTATAAATAAAATAATAGGGCAAATGGAGCCTTTCGACCCTGTAAGGCAGGCCATCTAAGAGAAGGCAAATCTGATAAAAAAATTTTAAAAACTAGTTTGGCAATCATCTTGGCTTGCTGAGCTACTGAGGAAGGGCATTAAGTCTAAAGAGTGGACTCGGTGTGCACAAGCTGATATCCACTTTAAAAAAACAACCAGCACAGATAGGAGGACAGTTCTTCCTTGATCCTTGCATGCAAGGAATAAGCCAACAACATTATATATGTATGTATTAATGTTTATGTTTAAAATAAATAAAACACGCCAAAGCAAGCTCCCAGCAGCCCCCATTCTGTTTCCGGTTCCAAAAACAAGGGCCAGAAGTGAGAACGGGTAAGGCTCCCTCTTGATCAGGCCATAGCCCTGCACATAATCAAACTAAGCACAGCTAAAACAAAGAAAGGAACAAATGAACAACAAATAACAAAGACATAATAACAGCAAAACCTCAAACATAATAACATTGTGTGAGTCAAAAGAAAAAGACAGTGGCAGAAAGACTAAAGGATGAGAACCTGCTTAATTGTGACAGATTTGTTAGTCTAAGTGATTAGGACATTGTCCATGAAAGACAGGACAATGTCTTGTTAAAGCTACTACTTTATTCCAAATTCCTGCAAGTTTAATTTAATGAGGAAAAAAAAAAAATAAGCTAAAAACATTATGATAAAAAGCAACAAAAATAAAGAAATTAGCCAAAATCAATAACCCAAAAAATGTGTAATAATAAAAATGCTTCATCTTTGAAAAGTTTGGGACTACATGATGGATATAGATCAAGTCTTCAATATAAACGAGTTATAAACCCTTCTGGAAGAAAAGGAGCATAATTTAGGTCTATAGTCTCAGATTCAGGCTCTTTGTAAATATAATATAACTCTGCAGGAATTAATAATAACTGATTATATATTCATTTCAAAATAACAAAATATAGCAAACTCTGCCCAACAAGAGTATCTACTATTTTTGTTGTCATACCAGTCATACATAACACTCAGCAGAGTATTCCAACTAAGCCTGTAGGTCTGAATTATGCCCTGTATTGCTGCCAACCTTGTAGATTAGCAAATGGTCTATTATACATTGATTCATTTTGACCAGTTTTCTTATCTTAGGAAGAAAGCATGGCTATGGGATCACCATTGTTCCCAGTGATGGCAAATAATATACATGGAATACTTTAAGGAAATACTGCTTTTATCAAAATGTTTCAGCCACTCTACTCTCCAGCCTTCCTCAAGTATATGTTGCATTGAGTATTGCTTCCGGGTTTGCCAAATGAATTTGGGCCTAACAAAGGTCTCCACTTTGCAACTAACATCAAGTGAATGCCATTCTTAGATATAATGGCCTCCACTGATGAGGCTGCTATGAAGATCCCTAAACCACTGGAACACAAGTCAAGATGGAAAGTGACACAAGCACTAGAGAAAGCCAAACCTCTCAAACCAAATCATCACAAGAGAGGAAATAATGGCTATCAAAACCCTACAAAGTGATACTAGTATAATCATAGTACCAGCAGACAAAGGCAATGCAAATTGGAGTATTGAAAGAAATTGGCAAGCTTAGTTGGGGAAGGTTGTAACTGCTAACTAAGGGAAAATCCAACATTAAAAAACAGAAAGGAAAGTGTCTCAGAGCTTGAACATGAACAGGGATCATGTCAACAACAATGAATATCAACAGTTGAACCAACATTCCAGTAAGCTACCACATATGTACAGTTTCCCAAAAATTCTCAAAGAATGTATTTCACTAAGGCCCGCTGTCAGTTGCCATGGATCAGCAAGCCACTAATAGAGTAGATTCCTAGTAGATAGTCAGCCCAATGACAGATAAAACATCTATGTAAAGAACTTAGCCCATTTTGTAGAAATAATTAAAAATACTCCCATTCAGTCCACTAAAATGGTGAGCTTTGACATGATCCTATTCATCAAGGTTCTAACAGACAAGGCCCTATCAGTGGTTCAAGATAAACAGTAATCTAACCCAGCAATTGATGAATGTACCAGTATCCTAATAGACAACCTAATGGAAATGTTATTATTTTGCATGCAAATGACACTTCCAATTGGGATACGATACATACATATATATATATATATATATTGACAGGAAGAAAGCATGGCTATGGGATCACCATTGTTTCCAGTGATGGCCAATAATATACATGGAATACTTTAAGGAAATAATCTCTACCAGGAAGATGTGCAAGTATTGTTGGACCATGTGAACTCCATAAGGTCCTAGAAATAAACAATGAATTGGCCATCCTGGGTGTATTACAGAGCATGTGTGTAAGATATCCATATACTATAAGCTGGGACTTGGACTTTATCTAAATTTTGATTCCAACTATCCATACAGTATAAAGAAAGGGATTATCTGACTAAGACATGTACTGACAAGAGGTGATCAACATAAAGGACATCCTCAAAAGAAATTACTTTGTGAGTATAATATCAACAACCACCATTAAACATACAGATTTAGAAGACAATTGCAAGCCTACTACAGTCACTCCGATCTTACATAAAAGGGGTGTCAGAGAAGATCCAAAGGATCTGCAGTCCATACAGCATTAGGACAGTATTTAAAAATAGTTCCACTCTATGTAGATACCTTATCAGAGTTAAACCTTTACTAGAAGAAAACATGACCAAGAACTGTGTGTATAACATTCCATGCAGTTGTGGCAGGAAATACTATGGGGAGATCAGCTACCTCTAAAAATAAGGCATGAAGAACATTGGAAAGCTGTAATCCATAGAGACTTTGAAATCAGGCATAGCTGATCATGTATGGAGAGAAACCCTATGGAACAAAGTCAACATAATACACAAAAACAACATTGGAGACTAAGATAATTGAAGGAATAATTGTATATGCTATTTTCAAATCATCCAATAAGTAGGCGAGCATAGATATCAACCTAATTTTAAATCACTGCTTGAGTCTGCTATGAGACATGGCCCAGTGGATTAAGTGCTGGTAAAGTAAAGTTGTTTCTGTGGAAATCACTCCCTGTGTCAGACTGGCTCAATGGAGATGCAGGTTGGCATTGTAAGGATGAATTGATGGTTACAACTTCTGATATTCTCTAAGACAGACACTGGGCATGACAGGGATAGGACATTTTATTTAAATTCTGTTAAAATAGAATCTATAGGAACTTCCCAATAACAGCTTTTTCTTTCTCAAATATGATATAATATATATAAGATTAAAATCAATCAGAAAAGACTTGTTTTTCCTACATTAATTTCTCAATGAAAACCAAATGACCATGCCATAAGATCAACATACCTGGGATACCTGAATCTCGGGTTATCTGTTCATAAAGTTTACTTTTAGCTTCAAGGGTTTTCCTGAAAATAAAGTTCAATAAAAAATGAATATTGGAAAAGAAATATCATTAACATGACATTTCTGGCAAGAAACAGGCATTTTGTCTAAATTCCTTTTTAGTAAAGTATGAAGAAATCTTCAGAAATGCTTCCAACTATGATAAAGCTGCTATCAATGTGCAACCATAAACCTATCAATAATGAAATTTTGAATTCTGAGAAAGTGATGATCAAAGTTTTAATTAATTTTCTTAGTTTTGTCCCCATGGCAAATACAGGTATCCACCGTCTCCACTTCCCCACACCAACTCGAGTACAAGTGGAAGAAAGAAGTAAAGAAAAATTTATTTGAGTTAACCCATTCCAGAAGTGAAGAGCAAACATAAGTATGTATAATAGTGTTGCAAAATTTGAATTGTAATACCCCAAAACATCTACAAACACGAATGCATACATATTCATTCTTATATATTCTATATTTCTCAAATGTTAAATTACACATATAATATAAATAACATGTTACCAGCGAACCTTGACTTTTCATGCAAGTCTTCTTCCTCAGCTTTTGCAACTAAATCTTTCTGGGCCCTCGCAGTGACACCTGCATTTTTCCGACTAAAGATTGTTGTTTTCTGAAAATGAAGTGCAATGAAATATCTTTGTTTTAGTTTTTTAATATTTAATACATGAAAAAAATTAAACTTAAATCTCTCACTTTCATAAATTTTTCCTAATGCCACACAAAGATAATTTTAATATTTTTTCAATAAAAAGTTTATATATGTATATATATATAGTTATTATTTTTGACGGTTGAGTTATTTATGAGTGAAGAGTGCTTGATATCAGGGATAGAGCATATGTAAATAGATATACAGAAAAATCAATGCTTCATGGTGACTCCAAGTATCAGGCTGCTGCCATCTTCAGACAGGTAAAGTGAATACAGATTATATCAGGAGTTTGAACTCGGCTCACGACTAACTTTTTTCAATACTGTCCTGTAACTGTCCCAAAAAACAATTTTAACCCTCCCAAAGGAAATGTAAACCGCCCTGAAAAACAATTTTAACTGTCCCAAAGGAAATGTAAAAGGTCCCAAAATCAAAATGTTGTTTCTTTACTCTGTTATTATCATCTATAGTTGTTAGTAGCATAATAAAAACACCATTAAAATGTTGAGGAAATAAATAATTGTCAAACTCCTGTCCAAACGTGGAGCTGACTAAGTTTTTCTACACTAACAAAAACAACAAAACGACAAGAACAATTTTCTCCAGACACCTCCAGTGGAATGATTTAAAACAAAAAACCTTTTTTTTTAAAAATTACTTCTGTCCCGGGGAAGATATTTGTTCGACCCGAACACACTTTTACCATCCCCGGGACAACAGTAATTCTGAGCCCTGCCTCCACTGATATTTTTTTAGAAATAAAATGTTTACATACAATACATAGACGCCTACAATTAGGGTGGTTCTTGCTTATGTTGTGTTGTGTTGTGTGAAAAGATGGTCTCTTTTTGCAGTTTGGCCAGAAACATCAATTTTGACTCTAAATTGACCTGTGGTGAACTCCTGTGAATTTGGTGGTCAGTGCCACCTATCCTACATTCATCCTAATTTTCAGCCCCAAGCATTCAACCGTTTTTCCACTCATAAGACACTACAACCAAACAAACAATCGCCAACATTATATTCATATATGTGAGTGTGTCTGTCCACTCTTGCTTTTACAGTAAAAGGTGAAAAGCAAAAATTGCGTTCAGCTTTTATTTTGCAGCAAGGCTTTATAGAGGTAGTGTGCACCCTCTTCCTCTCAAATTAATGGTAATCACTTCTTCACTTTATGCCATTTCGGCTTACAAAAGGTTTTTCCTGATAGTGGGGAAATCTGTATATTGATGATAGGAGCATCTTCTAGAAAATGATGTTTAGTCTTGTAAGCTATTGTTAGTGAGTTTATAATCCTCACAGATTGTTCCACAATGTTGTCATGCATTGAAGTTGGCTTTGTCTAAGAAATATCGGACCACATGTAGAATCTGGACACCCAAATTTTTTTCACCTAAAATAAATAAATATGTAGTCTTAATCTCATTTCTCACTATAATTGAAGAACTTTTTGTCTGAATGCACCGAGATAACTCTACAACTGGCCGTTGTACAAAGTTGACATTCGCCAGATATATTAGGCAGTGCAGTGTTGAGTTTGAAGTTTTTTGGATCAGCGGTTCTCAAGAAATCTAATAAAAAATGACAGATTATAGATCTTTTATCTGAAATTATAGATCTAGATTTAGATATAAAATATCTAAATTAGCAATAAGTCTAAATTTAGATATAAAATATCTAAATTGACAACACTGAAGAGAAGTAACCAAAATAAATTGAAGCCGTATTTTCATAGGACGGATAGAAAATCATTTTACATGACAATTATGGCAGGCTGCTCCACACACCATAAAGTCTGGGCCCCTTCCAAACATGCACCTTTGGAATGGGCCCTGCCCTAGTTTAATCAAAATTTAATTTAATTTAATGAAAACAAGGATGAAATGTAGAATTCAAACCCTTCTAGCTTTTGGTGTCCACCATTGGATATATGGAGATTGTGGACACGAGAAATGCAGATACATTACAACCAATTATTCAAAAAGTAGTGAAACCTGAAACTATGATTCACAGTGATGAATGGAAGGCTGACAGGTCCATTCAATAAGATCTTGGATTTTACTCACAAGATTGTTAATCAATCGCTTTGTTTTGTTGACAGAAATACCAAAGTACATACACAAACAATTGAAAGCTATTGGAATTGTCAAAAGAATTTTTTTAAGTCAATGCTCAGATGTAGGAGATCTCACTTAAATTCATATTTAAAAGTAAACAGATTTATGTGCACAATAAATTTTCTAGATTTTGTGATACTATTTCTTCACAATATATCCATGCTTTGATTAAAGTTTTTCTAATTTTGTGATACTTCACAATATTGTTTTATGTAGTTAAAGGGGTCTGAATTCTAGATTTCATTATATTAAATTTTGATTGTAGCATCCTAGTTTTGATTAAATTAAAACTATGTATTTATTTATTTTGTATAAAAAATTTTTAAAAAGAGAAAAAACTCAGTAGATGTCATATATGGGGACATCTGAAATTTCGCGCTTCTGGCTAGAATCGATTTTGGGGTTCGGATCCGAAATACCTATATACCAGACAAAACAGTAATTACCAAACTTTATTAGAATGCAAGCAGATTAGAGATAAACAATAGCTTCAAATTTTATTGTAAACGTGTTTCATAAGCATATGTACGAGTGGGTGATAACATTTGCAATCGTTTTCTTTACTGTGCCAATAAGTAGATAAAGCAATAGTTTATACCTGTTTAATAACCACATCTTCTTCATGCATGTGGCATTTAATTAGAACATTTTATTTTAGTGTGAAAAAAAAGTATACAATTTGTATATACAAGCACACATCACAACAATCATATTTACACAATATCTAGGGCCTTAAACCTTTACTGTGGTGTAATAAACATCATAATTCTTCTTAAAATCATTTGCATCTGTTGATAGCACTACATATTCCAGTAATCTATTCCAAAGATTCCACTCTAAAGAATAATTTTCTGAAATTCAATCTACTTCTATTTGCTTCTACCGTATATGTGTGGCCTCTCAGTCCCATGTACCCCCTTCTAGTAAAAAATACATCAGGGTTTACTACTTCTCATGCATAATCTTGAACATTTCTATTAAGTCCTCCCGATCTATTTTTTAACGATGTTAATCCTAACACTTTTAGCTTATCCTCATAACTCATACTTTTTAATTCTGGTACTAACTTAGTTGCACGTCCCTGGACTTTTTCTAAAAGACTTTTTATCTCTCTCCGAGTACGGTGACCAGGCCTGTCAGAAGCACTAGTTTCTATATTACAGTTTCCTGTTTTTCTCAATACATATATATATTAATTAGTAACTTCTTTCTATTTCTTATTCTTTGCAAGAAAGCAAAAATATATTTGATTTACTAGGAGGTCTATAGAATCCGGAACAACATACATAGAGTGGATACTGACGTTCATTGCTCAAAATGCCCTGATAAGAAAATGCTGACTTCATCTATCTGCAGTAAAACCAGATGACACAGCCATAAACTACAAATTCAGATCTCCACTGGTGTTAGAAAAGATTTCTTCTCGGCAAGAGTAGCAAACGCTTGGAACAGCCTAAGGGAAAAGACGGTCACATCCGAGAATATCAATATTTTTTTAAATAATCTTTATTCTGATATCAGACATACCAAATTTAACTACCATTTTTTTTATTAGTTTAAACCCAGCCCAACTACACTGAAGCTGGCTTAATGACTCAATTAACTGCTGTCAAAAAAAGCCTATCTCAAGTATATATATTCAAGTATATAATAAAGAAAAATGATCAAAGCAAAGAAAACTAGAAAGCACTCAGAGAGTGCATACCTCTGCCAATGTGATTGTCACTAAAAACTGAATGATCAGGTTATGGATCCCAGACTATACCGTGACAAGTTATTCATCAGAGACATCCCTTTAATCTTGATTTATTTCAACACTTGATTATTTCCCTTAGACTAAGTAACTTTGTCATTACCGTGTTATTACATCTGAAAAGCCAAAAAATTGTCTTATATCACAGTGTTAACAAAATTTTTTACAGTCCCTGAATCCATCCCAAAATTTAATCAATTATTCCTTGGCCCACTGCCCAGCCTTCCACAAAATGTCATTGAATTTCATTGAGAACTCTTGGAAATATTGTGTGGATTAACAGACAAACATGGTTGAATACCTAGTCTCTAGAGGCAGAGGTTAAAAAAAAAAAAAAACAACATTTACATAGAAGACAAAAGAATCAAAAACACAATTTACCTTTTCAGTAGTTTTGCCTTTGACATAATTTGTGGATGCATTTAATAATTTCTGTTTTTTGAATTCTTCTTGTTTCCGGAATAATTCAGCTTTCAAGTCTACCAACTGTAAAAAGAGAGGAATTAGAAAATAGAATGAGATCTACAAAATACAGAGTGGTCAAGTGAATGCAAATTATTTTATAACACAACCTTTTTTAATTCTTTTCAGATACAAATGAAGGATTTCCTCACAAAAATAAGATGTGAGTTTAGCAGTTTGAAAAAAATAACAATTTCGGATGAAATCCATAGAGTTTTTAAAGGGAGGTTAATCAATCTGCATACTACATAGTGGGATATTATACAATTGTAAATGGTATATATCTATACTAGAAATAATTTCTCACAAGTCAGTAGGTGCTTCACATAAATTGTTTGAAAGCAAAATTTATTTTTCATATATCATTTTTTTGTTGTAATCAACTTGCTGCTCAGAAAGAGTTGTAAACTTTAAGTAATATTACCAATTCTAGTAAAGACTTTTTAGTACTATATTATTATTATAGATTAATTATGATGATTATTATAAAACTGGTTGAAATACTATGGATTAAAATGTACACATCAGAATATGATCCACAAATTATAACCTAACGAGAAAAATGCTACCTGTTTTACAAAAAGAATATTTAATAATTTGCACCATTCAAATACAAAGTCTAGAAACTATTCTCTTCAGTTTCAAACTCAGAGGAACAAAGTTCATTTTTATGAAAAACAAAATTAGATTAATAATAAACTATATTGCTTTCCAAATTTCTAAACTTGTAGTACTTTTTACATTACTATGAGTGATATAAAAAAAAAAGAATTTCCAGAGCATAATCTTGCTTTTAAATGAAACACCAGTCTGAGAAGTTTGGTAAGAAGTTAACAGGGAAGTCCAGCAACAATATTTTTAGAAAATGGAGGTTGATCAAATAAAAAGGTAAGGAAAATATCTTACAGAAGAAAAAAAAAACAATCAGAAAAATATTAATTTTAGGCTGAGAGAATAAGAGTTATATCATTATTCTGCTTGTTTGTATGTATGACTGCTTTCTGATTAATCTTTATTATTATTGGATGAAGTATTGTAACATAAAAATAAGTTGTATAAAAGCAACTAAAATTAGGCTGAAGTTAAAAACTAGTCAAATTTAATAAAAAGTGGTAGTATGCTTTCTGATTATTATTCATTCTCCTCATATCTTTCCTCCCTCCCCACCCATCCTTGCAATGTAATGAACAAAGGTAAGAATGGAAGCAAAAGGGACACATCCTTTACTATAACTGTCTCAAACTCCACCCACCCTTGCAATGTAATGAACAATGAAAGAGGGTGCTTATGCTTCAATGGGAGCAAACGGAACTCAACCTTCACTATAACTCATCCTTTTATTACTCCTCCCCCACACGTCTGAAGCCTAAAAATTAAGTAATAGTAGTAGACCACAGGAATATAGTCAGATAGAAAAATTAATCATTAATAACAACAATAACAGATATATTAGTTTCATTTTCCTTTGCATGTTATTAGAGTTGATATAGATACATTCCATAAGTAATAAATTGCTTTAACAAAATGATATATTTTAATTACAGAAATACGATGATATCTTAATAATGAGTAATGATATCTTAGTTGTCAACACCCATGGAATTTCCTCGGGTCCAGCTAGTTTTATATAGCTGCCATTAATGAATGCTGGCTTACTTTTTGCAAAAACTAAATAAGCCTTTTAAAGTATCTAGACACTAGCACAGCATTTCTTTCAAGTCACTCTACTCCCCAAACACCCATTACAGCATGATTTGGGAAATAACATATTTTCTTAATGTAGACTTGTTTTATCTTCAGTTATTATCTTTAGTATAGGTCATTTGGTACCCAGTTAGGGTAATTAGACCCTTAACCAAATGTTTTTAGTGTTCAATATGAGAAGCAGTAGCTGTACTGCGAATCCTTATTTTCGAATTCTTCACTAGCCTGATTTTGAAAATATTTATTGACAGTGCTTCTACTGTTTCCTGACTAAGGCTGTCCCAAGATGGTGTGACTCTGGCTGCAAGGAATGAATTCCTTGGTCCTGGTTCGTGTTGCACCTGTAATTTCCATTTATGTCCCCATATCTTTTGAAGGTAAAAGATCTATTATTATAAGTGGAGTGAAAAAAAATCCACTTTTCCAATAGTCTTCCTTATTCGAGCAAAAACCAAGCTACAGAATCTGTTTTTATTTCTTATTTATTTATTTTAAATTAAAAGAAAAATGTAAATTTGTAATTGAGTGAAGATATTTTGTTCATGTCAATATGCAAAACAAGTTCATAGGTTAAGTTAATTGAATAATTATTGTCATTTAGACAAAATTGGCACAAGGAAAATGTTTGAAGCTATTAAAATGTCCAAATTAACAAAAACTAGCAGCGATCACATAATTTAGCATCCCAAATTATCAAGGTTGATGTGGGGGCACTTAGTTACAACAAAAAGCAGATATCAAATCTAATTAAAAACATTTCAAAGTCTTTTTTTCAACGGTATCAACTTTTTTTACAGCTATTTGTACTCATACAATTTCGAAAGAAAACTTCTTTCAAACTAAAAAAAAATATTAAAAGTATAAAGGTCCCCATCAGAAAAAAGTTGAAGGTGTATTCTCTGACAAATCATGAAAAAAAAGTTAAATTTGTAACCCCCCCCCACTCAGATTCTAATTGGGGGAGGGGCTATGAGTCCCCACCCCTAATTTTGACATTTGAACCCACGTTTTTTTTTAAGTTCATATTTAAGATAGATCCCTGTTGTGTGTGCCATTGGGTAGAGAATACTCAACACTACAATAGTACTTCAATGCAGTTTTATCTAGGGTGTCCCTAAAAAAGGTTATAGTAATTTAAATATTTAGAGCGGGGCATGGGAACCCAATGGCCAATCACAATCCAGAAATTTCTTTTCTCACAAACTGTCCCCAGGTACCCTCTATTATATGTAACTATTACAGTTTTGTGTTTTTTGCTCCTCATGGGTAATAAGCAGGCAGAACATTACCCATTTTTACAAGGTTTCCTAATTTCACCCCATAAAATGTAATTAAAGGGCCATAATTAATCCTTCATCAACTTAATTAAGTTTTATTTTATTTTGTTCAAAATATATAGAGAATTCATAACACAAAAGGGATTGCTCACCCCAATGCAGAGGAAGAGGGGAGTGAGAGGGAGCAGTCGCCCTCGGGCACAAAATGCTGGCCTATGCTTGTTAATCAATAATTATGCCCTCCCCTAGGATATAGCATAACTGCCCTCAGGTGCTATCATTGCCCCCAGGCACTGAGAACCCTAGCCATGCCACTGCCCTAAAGTCTGCCACATTAATGTGTACTAATATTCTTATAGTTACAGGGTATAAACTAGGCTAATGTTTCATTCACTCATCTTTCTAATATGGAGCTAAAAATAAAACTCTTTGATAAACCTTGATCTTTAATAAAACATTTTTTTAATACAATCAAACAATGGAAATCCTTTATTGACACAAAATGAAATTTAGGAAAATTGCTTATTAAAAAAAATCATCTAGTTTGACAAATTTAAGAGTAGCTGAATCTAGACCTTTTCATGATGCTTTGTTTACTCCAGGGACTATATAGGGTGAGCTTAACTGACCAAGTACATTTTCTGATTTAACCCAACAGGTGTCCTCTTTTTCTGGGGAAAAAACAATGATTGTTAATCACCGCTACCCACAACACTGGTTTTTGAGTTTAGGTTTTCATGTGTTCAGACATTTATATGTATCTATGTATCCTGACTTCGCCCAGTCCTAACCGTTCATAGTAGAAACTTGAAATTTTGCACACACACTCCCCTCAATGAGTAGGGAAATGCTTCTTTTTTTTTTTTCTTGAAAATTCCCTGCCTAAAGGTAGGGTTTTAGAAAAGAGTTCAATTTTATCTATGTATCTGGACTTCGTATATCCCTAACCGTTCATAGTAGAAACTAATTTTGGACACACACACTCCCCTCAGTGAATAGGGAAAATGCTTTTTATGTTTTTTACCCCCCCCCAAAAAAAAATATGGTTTTAGAGGGGGTTTCAGTTTTATCTATCTATGTATGTGGACTTCATGCAGCCCTAACTGTTCATAGTAGAAACTTGAAATGAGTAGGAAAAATGCTTTTTGCATTTATGTTGAAAATTGCCCCCCAAAATAGGATTTTAGAGGGGGGTTCAATTTTATGAACTTTAAAAAAAAAAAAAGGTGGGTTCACTAAAATGTCAAAATGTCATAACCCCTCCCCCAATTAGAATTTTGAAAAATGGATTTCATTTTTGGAGGTTTGAGCAAAAACTCACTTGACATGCCAATTTTCATTAAAATCTCATGTCTTTTATGATTTGTCCGAAAATGCACCTGAAATTGAGGGGGGGGGGTGATTTGTTTTTAATGGCAATAGACAGGGACTGCAGATGTTGTTCATTTGGAGCAGTGGTTCCCAACCTTTTCGAGTCATTCCCCACTTTTATTTCAAATAATAACTTTATTTTACATATAATTAGACAGCTTCATACTAAGAATTAGTTTAATTTTATAATTGTACAGCTGCTGCTGCTGTGTATATGTTACTTATTCCCCCCTTGGACTGATGGAATTACCTCCGGTGGGAAACCACTGATTTAGAGCATCATTATTTTCAAAACTTGATTCAAGTGCATATCCATTTTTTAGGAAATTAATTAATTTTCCTGCTTTTTTCTTTTTGGTGCCCAAGAACCTGTATAACAATTTTTATTCTAATCGGTTAAGCAGTTCCAAAATTCAATATTTTTTACATGTTGACATAGGGTTATTTACATATAAAATGTAAACAAACAATCGGCCATAACTCACCACCCTCCTGGTAAAATCTCATAAGCCTACTTACAAAATTTCATTTAATGAATAAAAAAGTTATCCAATTGAAAAAAAAGAAGACGACAACGACGGACACCCATAGTCAATGTTTGTCCCCGGTGGAAAAAAGTGTGCTCCCGACTAGTAAAATTAAAACACAGTTAAAATAGCTGATGAAGTGTTTACTTTCATTTTGGATTTTTTTTATCGCTTTGTTTTCATTACATTTGATATTAGCATCGACAACTGCTTCTTGGTAGGTATGAACAAAATGTACAAAAATGAGAAAGATTTCAAGCGTGTAAACGACATCTGATTTTTAAAAGATTTATGGTAGACAATGCAGTACATATATATTTGAGTGGAAAAAATAAACAAGATTAAAATGCACGACAGCTGCGGCGTGAAAAAAAAGGCATGTTATCGCCTGCAGCTCCCATAATTTGAAATAGCAGTCAATTTTCATAAACCAAAAACAGAAAAAAATATATTAAAAATATTATAAGGATGAATAATTAAATATAGTGAAATGATGAAAACATTTACCGCCAGGGTAAATATTTTTCATCATTTCACTATATTTAATAATTCATCCTTGTTATAATATTTTTATATAAGTTTCAGTTGAACCAAGACATAAAACAATAACAAATATGCATTTAAAAAATTTATAAGATATCGGAATATATCGATAAAAGTGTTTTTTGTTGTAACTGACGGCTGTGCCCTCACAACAACTATCGTGATAATTTGAGGCACTAAAACTACGAGATCACACATTTTAGCATGCAACCTCTATGACGAGGTTAGAGTTACTTGAACAGATCCTTCATGTGCTTTCACCAATAATTCCAAGATTATTTATTTGACCAAGTTATGCGATTTGTTGCAGTCTCTGTATGGTTATAATCGTATATGATAATCAAATGTAACACATGCCAATGCCATACATATGGGTTCAAATAAAAGGACAGTGTCTTCCTCTGCGTACACGCCGTACAGTGTATTTTTATTTTTTGGTATGCTGGAAAAAGAGAATTGTAAATCTTTAATGCTGAGGTTTTCTTTTACTTTTACGATTATTCCATGTTCTTAAACTGTTTTGGTTTTATTTATTTGCTTTTAAAGAAATTTGGAACGTAAAAATTATACGTATACTCTACTACTAGTTTAGTAAATTAATGATAGAAGTAATCAACTAACGTTTTGTTAAATGTGAAATAAATCACTTTACACGCCATAAAGTTGCTGTTTAACAATGTTTGCGCTATGGCCTTTTTGATCATATAGCAAAACACTACAGCGTATCAACCAAAACTGTCACCAAAGGTTTCTTCAGTTTTTAAGTTGGTCCGGCTGCCGATATCGCCCGTGTAGTGTATTTGGCTACGTTATCGAGTTCGATATATCGGCCTGCCAGTGCTAGGGATTAATGTTCGTTCTTGAATTTATTTTTTTTTAAAACTGTCTTTAAATTTCCGATAGAATTCACCTTTTATTGAGACAAATATACCTGATACCGTAAAATACATCTGTGTTCTAAAACATATTTTTAAAGTATTAAAAGATTGGAAAATAAACTTAGATTACTTAGATAAAAGTTACTTAAAAATTGAGTCCAGCAACCTAGTCAGTCTAACTTAGTGTTTACATAAATGAATAGAAGTTATTTGTAGAATACCTCAATTTTGCAGTGAAAAAAAACAAACCCAATTAAGCGAAAATAGAACTAGGCTAGTGATAATAAAATAACTCTTACCGAAGCTGAACTTATTCCGGACATTCTTGTTGTTTTTTTAAACCTTTTTCTGGGCAGCCTTTATTTTTAAAATCGCATAGTAAGACGGTGTTGATCCAATCTGTCCCAGTGTATAAAATGGTCCTATCATAACAGACAATGTAAGGCAAAAGAGATTTGTTGGACAACT
Source organism: Architeuthis dux (assembly GCA_006491835.1). Classification (NCBI taxonomy): domain Eukaryota; kingdom Metazoa; phylum Mollusca; class Cephalopoda; order Oegopsida; family Architeuthidae; genus Architeuthis; species Architeuthis dux. Next base: position 4,751,396 of record VCCN01002810.1, on the reverse strand, counting down.
TAACCTTCAAAAATGGATCGCATCATAAGGACTGATTTGACCGATCACCGTTAAAGAAGCTAACATTTTTTCTTTCTTTCGTTCTAAGCTGGCACGACAATGGCTGTTTGAGTTTTAGTAAAAAACGATTATTTTATTTTATTAAATCAAGTATTGTAAACCATTTTTATTAATTTTTGACTACTGTTTACCCTAATCTTAATTTTTAGTATTTTTAGTTGAATTGTAATTTAAAAAAACAACTAAAAGTTAAGATGAAGGTAAATAGTAGTTAAAAATTAGTAAAAATGGTTTGCAGTACTTCATCTAAATAAAAATTAAATAATAAAATAGTCAATCGCTTTTTTTTTTTTGTTGCTAAAACCAAAACGTGTCGGCCTTACTGAAATTGTGATTAAACAAAGTAAAAATTAGGATATGTGTAAATAGTAGTCAAAAATTAATAAAAATCGTTTACAATACTTCATTTAATAAAAAAAATGAAATAAAATAATCGTTTTTTACTAAAACTCAAACAGTCATTGCTGTGTCGGCATAGTACTCGAGTAAATAGTAGGGAACTCTGAGGTCAGCACCACCTAACCTATGTTGACAAATTTGCAACCAGTAGGGTGCAGCCATCTCCCTGAGATTTGAAAATGCCAAAACTGACCTTGTACCAAAATGTTCATCCTGTTGAGTGCCACCATTTAGGAGTCTATACAGTTACAAAGAAACCAGTATTTGTCTTTATAGTATTAGATGTATGCAGCGTCTAGAATGTCGGTTAGATGACTGCTAGTATAGGAAAACTTACTGCTAATTAACTTGTTAAACATGTATGTAGTAGTGTTTAGGATGTTGGTTAAATGTCTGCTAAAATATGAAAAGCTACTGCTAATTAATTTATTAAATTGAGAACCATGATTAATTGCAAAATCCAAAATTTTAAATTCCAGATAAACTAGTGAGTAGAGCAGTGTTTCTCAAACTTTTTCCACTCAACGCCCCCTATGACACTTAGTTGCATGTCAACGCTGCCCCACCCGTGTAGTTCAAATATGAGAAGTAAACACAATGATTTCTTCCTGCAAGTCGATTTCTTGTCCTTCAACCTTGCAAATGAATGGATTCATAATCCAGACAGGAATATTCATATCACTCAAATCTTCAAAGCACTTCTCAAAATCATTTTTCAGTGACTTCAGATACATACAGTATTCTTTGTTTGAAAACAACAGCGGGGGGGGGGGCACTTTTAAATGTTTATCACAGAATAACAGTAACACTACAGGGTATTAAACAAAATAATTTGCCACTTGCCAGTTACTTACTTGTATAGAAAAAATGGTTGGCAAAGTTAGCATTTAATAACGGCCTAATGCTAATTCCTTCTCGTTTGTACGCAGATACTACTACACAACAGCCATTTGTAAATCAGAATTATAGATATTTATGGAATCTCCCTAATGCCCATTCTAGAAGTTCAAACTCCCCCCTTAAGCCCCTTAGTCATCCCAATGCCCAAGGGGGCACTAGCACCCACATTGAGAACTACTGGAGTAGAGTCAGCATATCTCCTAATACTCAAATGCTTTTAATTCATTCTTTTTTAAAAAATTCTAACTTAGAGCTTATTCTTTATTTCTGATAGGCACGGTTTACTCACTGCTGTAGACTAACGGTCTGAGGATGAAAAGCATCTAAAATTAAGATGAAATAAATTAATAATGGTGGTCGATGCTTCATGTAATAAAAAAGATAATATTACTTCTGCTAATAGAACTAGTGTAAGTAAAAAGAATAACAAATATGGTGCTGAACGAGGGAAATGAAGTATAGGTTTAAGGTTTATATTTTATCTTCTGTCAGCTGTAAGAGTTCTAGTAGCTCAGTTGGTAGAGTAGTTGCCATACATAGGCAAGCTAGCCAAGGTAAGAAGGGAGTTCAAATCTCACCTAGAGCTTATTCTTTATTTCCGATCTCTGCTGTTTACTAACTGCTGAGAACTGAGGATCAACAATGTAAAGCAACTAAAATTAAGATGAAAGAAATACTAGTCAAAAATGAATAATCATTCTTTTTTTATTCAACATCAAAACACTGTGTAGTGAAAGTATTGTTTTTTATAATTCTCATAAAAGCATTTCACTTCTCAAAATAATTGTCATTTCAATTCAACTTACTTGAAAGAAATGAAAAAAATGATAGGACAATACAAGAATATCAGCTTAATAATAAAAGTTTTTCTTTTGCTTTAAAAAATAGATACTTGATAAAACAATGTCCAAATTTCCTGATTGCTAGTGTTGTCTCCTGATTAAAAAATTTACAATATATAATCGTTCTTCTTTGAAAGTTTTATTGTACAATTTGACAATAAGGGTATTGTGATGACTTTGGCTTTGAAGGAAGTCGCAAAGTCAAACAAGATATATAAAAGACAACCTACCTTTTTTTATCTATGTAGAAAGTTTGTCTGTTTCTTCTTAAGTATTAGCTTTAGTTAGTGGCTTTAGTACTGGTTAGTAGTTGAGATGATAAGGAGGAAAAATAGAATAGAGTGTGGTTAGCATTTAGAAGATTTAGCTGATCTTTAGATATGCTTGATTTAGGAGATCCAAATAAATGTGACCAGACTGATGACTTTACCTAAACTCGAGATGCTGAGGTTGACCTCAAGGTCAACTGTCTAGACAAGCAGGAACTGCTTCTAAAAATAGCACAAGCCAACTCCTGTTGTCCAGGGGTCATGACAGGTATCTATGTACATAAAAGCAAGTGTGTGTTGCTTTGTAATGCATTAAACACGTCATGCTATGTTTTTGTTCATATCTAAGAGTGTAGACCACATACACCTTTCATATTTTGCATACATAATGCCAAATTATGTCCACATAAAATGGTATAATTTGTATGTTGCTCATCTCCTCTAAGTAGGTATAGCAATGATCACAGACTTTTTATAAAAGTTTAAAACTTATTGCAATAATTTAAATACATATCTTATTTGAAGTTTTAATTTTGGTTTCAATTGCAAGAAAATAGCATAATGTTAGTTATAAAAATTACTTTGTGTACATAAAGCAGGTTTTAGACTGTTTTTGATGTCAATTTTTGTCATCCAAAATTAGCTTTCATTATGCCATGATTGATGTCTGCCAACGGAAAAATTTGAATTCTGTAATTAAAAATCTTTTCGAAATAAAGTAGCCATTATAGAAGTAAAGGTCCGGTTAGTCACTCAATAGAAACCGTCACGTGACCAATAACTTTTAGCAACATACCATGTTGGGGGTGATCAATTAAAAATTGGAAATGGGGTGATCAATGAATAAGTTACTTGTCTCGCCTTTTGTTGGGCGGTGATCACTAAAAATTACATTGCAAATTGAACCCCCCTTTAAAAACCGAGGGGGGGGTGAAAAACATTTTCTAGACATAATAAGGTTTAAATGTTTAAATTGTGAGCCCTCTAGCTCCATTTGTGAGGCCTGTACACATGATACATAGCCAGCTAGCTAGCCAAACCAACTTATAGAAACCTATGTTGATAGTTTTGGTTGACGTTTTCTAATAGGATTCAATGAAAATTAGTTAATTAAATGATTACTTAGCTAGAATTTGAAAAAATATTACTTTTCAACTCAGTTCAAAGGTCAAGTGGGTATTGATTCAGCTTTCCTTACTCATATGCGATGAAAGCTTGCTTAAATTTATAAGTGTCTCATGAGACAGCTGAAGTATGGATGACCAAAAATGACAAAACCTGATATTACCCACAATGGCAACAGTATATTCCTAACATTAAAACACTGTACGTAATATGATGGGCAATAGTCTAGTTGTTGATAATTTAGAACACAAATAGATAAACAATCTTTTTTCCATAAATCATAATAAATATAATGTATATGTAATAAAGCAGTTGGTTCATAAAGTTGAAACAAGTGTTTACTATTCTTTTCTACACACACACAAAAAAAAAAAAAAATGCTGGAAAGCGACACTTTCATCCTAGACAAAGTGCACAGATACTCTGATTCTAGGCTGAAGTACCAATCCATACATAAATAATCCGTAATATTTGACAGGTACTATGCTAGTTTTAGATAATACATTCAGTAACAACGGTTTATTTGTCAGGAATCTTTGATATGTTAATTTATTTGCTTGGACAGAAATTAGGTAACCAAAACTCTTTGTTCAAACGGAATTTTAGTAAAAGACATATTTTGCAAAACATTTTAGCCACTCTAAAATAGATGAACTAATGGAAGCCTTCTATTTTCAATCAGTACATTGTAAAATTTGCAATACCCATGTGGGCTATCTTTGGTTTGCTTGCATTTACAGTAAACTCTCATTGTAACAGCATTTGTTCAAATGGCACTACTTAATAACACACACATTCTAAGGGCACGTTTGTTTTTCTATTCTCGTAAGACTATTGTTGGAGATTAGTTTGCAGCAACAGCACATGAAAGATTTCAGTGCATTATTTTAAAAACTAAAATTAGCAAACCCTAGACCTAGATAAATCAATGCTATTGCCAAGAGAATGGTTATTAGCTTTTAATGAAGATAAATGTAAGGTGTTAGACATAGGATATAGAAATCCATGTTATGATTACTGCATGAACGGAAATATACTTGATATTGAAAATGATGAAAAGGATCTTGGTATCATACTAACTGATAAACTATCATTTTCCAGGTATATTGCCAGTGCTGCGGCTAAGGCGAACAGGGTACTAGGACTGATTAAGCATACCTTTTCATATATAGACAAGGACTCGTTCCTTATATTATATAAGACTTATGTTCGTCCACACCTAAATATTTTAGAAAAAGTCCAAAGAGGAGCAACTAAGTTAGTACCAGAATTAAAAAGTAGGAGTTATGAGGATAGGCTAAAGGTGTTAACATCGTTAGAAAATAGGAGAGATCGGGGAGACATAATAGAAATGTTTAAGATTATGCATGGTTTAGAAGTAGTAAACCCTGATGTATTTTTTACTAGAAGGGGGTACATGGGACTGAGAGGCCACACATATACGGTAGAAGCAAATAGAAGTAGATTGAATATCAGAAAATTCTTTTTTAGCAATAGAGTGGTAGGACTTTGGAATAGATTACCAGAATATGTAGTGCTATCAACAGATGCAAATGATTTTAAGAAGAATTATGATGTTTATTACACCACCACAAAGTTTTATGGCTCTAGACATTGTGTAAATATGATTGTTATGATGTGTGCTTGTATATACAAATTGTATACATTTTTTCACACTAAAATAAAATGTTCCAATGTTCCTTAAATTAAGGTTGCTTAAATAATGTCACCTAAAGTGAAAGGGTAATAAAAAGTAATTTTTGTCTGTATTTTTTGGTTTCTCATTATTAATGCACTTCATATTAAACCACCTGTTATAATGGAAAACCCATTATAACAGCACTCTTAAATCCCCAAGGGTGCCATAATAACAGGATTCTACTGTATTTAGAACTTCTTGAAAGATTGTCAATATTTTTTAAGATGTGTTGTTTACAAATAAAATTAGAAGTGAACCCTCCTTCCCATTTATACATCTCCAGTCTTTATTCTTCAATTCTAAATTGCTAGCTTATCTCTCTATCTCTCGCTCTCTCTGTGCATTGCTGACAATAGTAGTATCTTCTTTCTTTAACAAAGTGAGTCAATGATAGTCACTCAGTTAAACTGAAAACACAATATCCTGTCATTAACTGGTTCTCTTTTTGTCCACAGGTCTGGCTGTACTTACACTATCAGACTTTACCCTCCCTTATTCTGCTGGTACACAATTTGTCATTATATTTATCAAAGCAGAAATCTAATTTTTTGAATCCTTATATAAATTAGTTTTTAAGTAGTCTGAATTTCTTAGATTAAGTATTTTCTTTATTAATTAGAAACTGTCAATCAAAACAGTCAACATAGGTTTCTTCAGTTTTCAAGTGAGTCTAGCTAGCTATGTATATGTCGTGTGAATAGGCAGCACCAATGAAGCTAGAGGGTTGAAAATTTAAACATTTACTCCTTATGTTTTAAAAAAACGTTTATTTTGTTTCAAAATTTCCCATTAAATAGGTTTTTAGCAGGGTGGTGTTCAATTTGCCATGTAAGTTTTTGCTAAATTGATCCCTTAGTTTGTATCTGGCAGCATTCACACTTGTTTTTTTGAAAATTAATACTTTTTTTTTTAGTGATCACTGCCTAAGAAAAGGCGAGAGAAGTAAGTTATTCATTGGTCACCCCCAACACAGCATGCTGCCAAAAGATGTTGGCCACGTGACAGTTTCTATTGAGTGACTAACCAGTTCTGAATTTATTTTTAACATGGCTACATATATATGACATAATATATAAAATATGTACTTAGGTAGCAGTCCTTCATTAATATATGTTTGATTAAAGGACACAGATGAAGAATGATTTTAAATTTTTTACTTAACCATTACTGTTTCCATAAGAGTAAACGTAGGTCAGTGGTTAGTGTATGTAAGAACTGTCCAAAAAACTTTTTTGATCGAGGGCTTTCAGCTATCTATCGGCTGGAAGGGATCATTTTGACATGATGGGGGAGATCTAGGCAGAATCACAGGTGCTTGACAATCACACTTAATCTTGGAAAAACTGCTGTATACGTACGTACCCAAGGAAAATTCTTAGGAGATAAAGAGTAAGCAATTTCTTTTTCATCATGATGATGATCAAACTCCCTGACTTTTGGGTAGCATATATATCTGCACAAGGCAGCCATATTGTCGGACGACTCCTCCTTAAGGGGCAGTAGACCCCTACAGCACACCTGGACATCTACTTCAGCAGTGTTTCCCAGACCTGCGCTTCAATATATATACATATACAATATATA
>VCCN01002810.1:4710827-4724583 GCA_006491835.1 Architeuthis dux | reverse complement strand
GTGAATGACTGCTAAATGAGCAGTTTAAATTGTAAATATAAATAAAGAAATAAGCTCCATGAGGGGATCGAACCTGCATCCACTCTGGAAGCAACCTACACGCAGGTTCTGCTCTACCGATTGAACTAACGAAGCTCTAGATCAGTATTTTTTTGTTGTTTTTTTTTCATATCTAAGAGTGTAGACTGGATATACCTTTCATATTTTGCATGCATAACCCCAAAATATGTTCGCATAAAATGGTATAATTTATATGTTTTTCATCTCAACTGGGTAGGTACCAAAATATTACAAATTGTAGCATTGATCAGACTTTTTTATGGAAATTTTAAAACATATAGAAATAACTTAAATATCTTCTTTGGTTTGGTTTTAACAGCTAGAAAATAGTATAAACTTTTTCGTTAAAATAAAGAAGAAAAATTTGGACTGTTTTTTATTCAATATTTTCTATAGAGTCTATTTTTGTCATTTAAAATTACTTCAATTACACCATCAATTGATGTCTACCAACAGAAAAATTGAAACTCTGTAATTTGAAATAGGATTTCACAAAAATTAGTTGATTTAATGATTACTTAACTGCATAGGTGTACAAGCCATGGTGGAGGAGGGATTCAGGGAAAATAGTGTAAAGTTCAAGTGAATTAGTGTAATTGGGCTAATACTGTGTAAATCTTCAGGCAAATTAAGCCATTTGCCCCCTTTAACCAAAGAGTTTCCATATGCCCACGATTAACTGGATTTCGGAAAAATATTACTTTTTACTTGAAATATAGCGAATGATACATTTGTTTATAGCAGGTATCTGTTACCTATCAACTCAGTTCAAAAGTCAAGTTACCTTTCCTTAAATGATGAATGCCCACTTAAATTCAAGAGCATCTCAATGGGCAGCTGAAGTATGAATGACTAAAAATCACCAAACATGATATTATCCACAGTAACAAAAGTATATTCCAAACATTAAAACACCATCATATGATGGGCAACACTCTAGTATGTACATAATTTCCTGCTATTTGATATTAGGCTATCATTATCTATAATAAATGGATGTAATTATACATAATAGAATGCTATATGTTAATAGTCGTCTTCCCATCAGTTGGTAACAATTCAACAGAGACACAAGTTCATGCTACTCCTGAAGCAAACCACTATCCGCCCATTTCTATGCCTATTGTTGCTGCCTTTAGTAAAGAATGCTTTCAGATGGTCATTGGACTTGTAGAAAAATAATGTTTATTGTGTGGCCAAATTACTTAATTTCTGTTTCTAATGAATGTTACTTATCCATTATCTATCTGATCCACAACATGTAAAGTGTATTTATTCAACTCACCATCAGGGAGACATGTGGCAGAAAGGTTGACTTTAACTCATAAGAACTCAGACCCATTTCTACTTGAAGGAACATTATGTAGGATTCTGGGTAGGAAAATTGATACACAGTCACATGACTGCACCAGGATGTTCAGTAGATGTCACTTAGTACACTTCATGAATTAAAATCAAGGATAAAATATAATATTATATAAGAGCCTGTGCTGATCAATTAAATTGTATGTGACACCGGTGTCACAGTGGGTTAACATGGGAAACTTTGCACATATGTATGGATGATTCCAGAAGTTGTTCAGTTCCATTGGCATGCCTCTGGCATCAGGCAATGAACCTGACCCTACTCCTTTAAGCACAATGGAGAGGTGCAGCCTGGGGGAACTGGCCCCTGGAACTGAACATTACATGCTTTTTGTAAAAAATCTTACTTTCTTATATATTATAATGAATTTACTTTTTTTTCATTGAGCAAACAGGGAATTTGATCAGGCCTTCTCACCTAGGGGGAGGGGGTTTGAAAATTGGAACCGTATAATCAATAAAGGATAATGGTGCTGTACAATTGTTTTATGTAACCCCAACTTAATGTACCCATATAAAAAGATGGTATTATTCTTCGCTGGTAACAGGGTTACCGCTAAGATATATTCTGAATATACTCCCCCCCCCCTCCCCGGAAAAGATAGATACTCATGAATACATTTTACCTTGATTAGTGCAGTTAATTCGTTCCAAAATTTTCCATACTGTTCAGAACCACACTGTTTAAGGTCTTATTATAATTTAATATGATTTTATTTTTTCAGTTCATAATTAGTTACATTAATTCTTATAGCAATACCGTAACCATACTTCATCAAAAACCATACTATTCAATGTATTCCAGTAGTTCAAATTATAGAATAAAATCTTAACTAAATACGTTACTTGTAGTGTATTAAAACAGTGGTTCTCTATTTTTTTTATTACCAAGGACCTTCTTTTATTTAAATCCCACAGACCCCAGGCTTTTGAAAGGTCTGCCTACTCAACAAGCTCACGTAGCCCCAGTAATACCTTTTGTGGCCCCCTGGGATCTGCGGACACCCAGATTGGGAACTGCTGCAGAAACATTCAGTGAACGCATTTTTGTCGCGGGGAAAAAAATTTGCACAGCATAAATTTTTTGCACACACTAGCTGCTAAAAATTAGAGGGAACACATCTTGGATTTCTCAAGTTGGATGAATATTAGATAATGCTTAATTTTGCAATGATCTTTCTTTTTCTTTAAATAAGAATGACTAAATGATTTGGATAATTCTATTCTGAATATTAGGTTATTTATACTTAAAATAACACAGTAATAAAGATTTTTATAATATTTTCCCACTACCAGAAAAGTTATACAATGTAATTTAAATGATCCTTAAATAAAATTATGGGTGACATTTAACATAAATAAATGAGTTAATTTTGTAGTAAAATGCTGGATCTTTTTTTAATATTATGGTAGGAGCCTATGATTACTCGAGTTATATACTACTTTTCTTTTTCAAAACAACAGGTGAAAAATAGGATACAATCATTTTGATTCATGCTTTTATAAAATAAGATTTTATTATTTTACTACAGACCCATAAACTGTACAAACTATATAAATATTCTATATATTTTAGTGCTATTCCACATTCTCTGTCACATACTAGTATAATTTCAAACAAAAAATTGTCCATTTAGTTTAACTAACACATTGAATTGGCATTACAGTTACAATTTAGGTTATGAAATCTCTGATTTTTTTCTATATTTGGTATTAACTATTTGGTATTAACTATTTGGCATCAACCTAGGAAAGAAGATTGAATTAATGTAAAAGTCAGTTCCCATATTGCACAACACATGAGGCAATGATTTTATCTCTATTTCTCAAACGATCCCTGGATACTCAATCATTGTTTGTAATAATTGTAGGTTTTTACAGGGCTGTGGTGCTAGCCCAACACCCAATATGGACTGCCTTACAGGGTTAAGTCTCCTTCTGCCCTACTATTTACCCATAGCTGGGGTTGAAGTGGACTCATGCTTTTCCCAAGGGCGTTTATGCGAAGTGAATTATCCTAGCTAGAGTTTGAACTCGATTTGCCAATTCCATTCTTCCTGCCGTTAACTGTTAGGCCACCTGCACCTCTTATAATTCCTAGCAACAGGCCTAGCAAGCCGGAAATGGATTATTATAAATTGCCCAAGTAAATAAAGGAGAATAAAAATAGACGGATGAAATAACGCGGCCACCGTCTCCCCCTCCCCACTTGAGTACAAGTGGAAGAATAATAAATTAAACAATTTTTCTGCCGATGAAAGTTATAGAGGATACAATAACAGTGGCCAAACTTGCTTGCCACATAAAATAAACTTCTAAGAGGCACAAGACGTACAGATTTTTCATATGTTTTATTATTATATATTTTGTTTAAAAAATAATAAAATTTATATAAATATGCCCACAATCTTGATTAGTAACTATATATTCTTCAATTGCATTTTGTACAACTAAGACATTCATGTTCATCATATAGCTCTGCAACAGGTAATTCTGCCAGGGATAAATTGCATGTTTGACCTGGCCAGGATCCTATGGCAAATTTGATCTGATCTTTGCCCAATGGCATCAGTGCCTGCATTTGTTTACCTTTTGGTTTCTCCTTTGTCGAGCTCTACAACTCAAATTCCACGGCAACCAAGCTCAATGTTTTATTAAGGATGAATTTTGCTATAACAATAAAAATTGTAAAATTTGCTTGCTGTTTGTGTTGGGATTGTTTACCTTCATATAACAGGTCTAAATGTTTCAAGAGGTGAGTTATTGATAGTTGTCCATTTACCTTTTTATATTGTAATGCAAAAAAGAGCCCTGTCAATATATTTACAGTCAGAGATCCACATGTGGCTCATGAGCTATGACTTGGCCACTCTGGTACTAAAGCCAGAATGTCAAATGATTTTTATAGTGCTGAAGACTCAATCCAACAAAAATAGTATTTCTAACAATGGTCCATCCATTGATAGAGTTGGCCACCATTATCATTTTAGTCTATTGTTAATCTCTTTCCACCCTTTCTTGATTGTTACATCAGGAAAAAGAGAGGGAATGGATTGATTTTTGTTTTTTCCTCACGAATATATCACTGGAGTTATTTTCATGTGAACTGCTTACCTCTTCTAATGACATAGAAATAGTTAGTTCTGAGTGCTGATGGTGTGGGTATTAATACATTTGTTCAGAGCACAAAGAATATCCAGAAGAACCTGAAAAACTTGCAGATTATTTTTAATTTTACCTATGTCGGGTTTGATACAGTTTTATAGAGTATGACATATTAAAGCCACTTTATTTAGATAAAGAGACTTAGAAAACTTTTCAATCCATGTTATGGCAAGATAAAAAGAAAGTTAAGAATATTAGTCCAAATTGATTCTTGGATGTTAGAATAGAGAATAGTTAACTGGCTTTAACCTGTCTTGGCTGATTTCATTTTGTCATATTTGCTTTGAATATGGCAAATCAAGTTGAAAATAATGAGGCCAAGACAAATACATAAAAAATAGACAAAGACTTTTTTATTTTATCTTGATAATTCAACACAAAATCTTGTTTTCTTAGCCTTGGGCTTGTTCACAAGCTCAACTATCTGTTCTTTGTTTCTCTCAGTAAAGTCAGGTAGACACATTTATCTGAATTTTATCTTTATATTCCCTTTTTTTAGGTCAATAACATGCAACTTGGGATTGTAGGTTTAATTGAGGGCATTGTGTGAAAAATATTGGCCATTGTAGTTTTACCTCTAAGAATAATTGCAGCAGAACACTGCTTTGTAAGATGCATTTAACCAAAAGATGGATATAATCTTCTATTCCTTATGTTTCTGGGAAGATATAAGAAATAAGTTTATCTATACCAATGTAGAGTTCTTGCCAATGGTTGAAACTAAAGTTTATATAAAACTGAAATAGTAGATTAGAGTTCTCTACATTGTACTGTATTTATAAAAGCAAATGCGACACATTGTGTCAGAAAATAATAACACCATTTATTACATATAAATATGTGTTAAACAATCAATGACTGAAGTTTACAAAAGAGATGTTATAATATTTTATAATGTACTCACAGAACAATATGTGGCTGGAAAAAAATATTTATGTTTTCAGTTTGTGCGATTACACAACAATATTGTTTAAAAACACTGAAAACCATGTACGAATGATACATGGGGGAAAATTGTAAAGAAAATTATGTATTCATGCTCATACTATTATAGTTAATTAGTTGTATAGGCCGATTGACTGATAGATTAGTTATATGAGCGTAAAATGTATGAATACGTAATATTTCTTTAGAATTAAAGAAGTGACTACATTTGACGAATGGTAATGCCAAATGTGTGAAGATAAATGCTTTCTATTGTTGATATAATCGTTGCTTAGAAATTAGCAAACGCTAATTTTATATTTAAAAGAATACTAATAATATATTAATATTTAAAATTCAAGTAGATTGGCGTTTTATAATTTATGATTTGAATTTAAAAGTATGGAAATGCCACACCAACTTATACCATGATGCTGTTCAAAGTTAAATTAGCTCTTTTGATCTTTTTTAATTTCAAATGTCACCTCCTAAGATTGGATTTGATAATTATTAAATCAAAATGGTATAGACATTGTTTTAAATGTATTGTGACTAATTAAAGCTTATCATAAACTGTCCAGTCATTACCTTCCTACGGTGCTAACATAAAATTATTGGTTCTTGATCACTACTGTTAAGCAATATTTAATCTGATCATTACCAAATAGGTGACATTGTATATATAATATTTCATGTTATCAGTTACCACAGCTTTAAATGTAAAGTGCACTGAGGATTGTCATTTCCAATTTCTTCAGAAGCAGTTTCCATTAAAAATTGGGACTCATTCACAATTTTCAGTTTTGTAGAAGTGAAAAAAAAAAGTATAGTGTCTTGCAAAAGTTTGGAAACACTACCAAAAAATCATGAAAATAAGATTTTTTTCTATTTAAAAATATTGCATTCTTTTATTGTGTGCTAAAATTTACTAGAAAAGAAATATGTATTAACCTAGTTGAAAAGTTAGTATTTACAAGGAAAATATTTTGAAAATTTTGGTCACTGCATTGACTCTGGAAGGCATTGATGCTTGCAAGGCTGTTGCACAGATCATTGTTGACTACTTGTGTCCAAATTGTCTTTATTACTTCTTTTAGATGATCTATGGTGGTGATTTTCATTGGTGCAATCTTTCTTTTCATAATATTGCACAGATTATCATAATCCTGAATCCATTTCTTACACTTAGACTTTCTGCTACCAAAAGTGACTATGAATTCAGAGGTACTTGGCTGTCTTGGAGTCACATCTACTACCATTCATGCAGAAAAGAAACAGCACCATTTTCATGCAAAACTTCCAAATCACGTGTTGAAAATGATTTGCACCAGCTTGGTTATGTTAGTTGTTTTGATGTATGGCTTCCACACAAGTTAAGTGGAAAAAACCTTACTAGACAGTATATCTGTGTGCGATTCACTACTTAAATATAATGAAAATATTTTATTTTTGAAACAAATTGTGGCGGATGATGACAAGTGGATACTTTACAACAATATGGAATGCAAGAGATTGTTGGATAAACAAAATGAACTACACTAACTCTATCAAAGGCCATTCTTCATCCAAAGAAGTGTGTATGGTGGGATTGAAAGGGAGTCCTCTACTACAAGCTCCATCCAGAGAAGCAAATGCTTCATTCAAACAAGTATTGCTCTCAATTAGACCAGTTGAAGGCAGCAATCAATGAACAGCATGCGCCCAGTGACCAAGCAAAAATTGTTCCAGCTTGGCTGTAACTCATCTTGCATATTCACCAGATATTGCACCTTCAGATTACCATTTATTCTGGTCTTTACAGAATTCTGTTAATCGAAACAAATTCATATTCCTGGAAGACTGCAAAAGGCACCTAGAGCAGTTCTTTGTTGAGTAAGATAAAAAATTAGGAGAGGATGGAATTATGGACTTGCTTGAAAGATCGCGGAATATAGTGAAATAAAACAGTAAATATGTTGTTCAATGGAGTAAATGTCAAAAATAAAAAGTCTGTCTTTTTACTTAATATACCAAACAAACTTTTTGGCCAACTCTGTGTGTGTGTGTGTGTGTGTGTGAGAAAGAAAGAGAAATATGGTTAGCAAGAGAAAGAAGAGAAGTTTCTGCCAAAAGGGGAAGGAAAACTACTACACGTTGAACCTCACTAACCCAAGATTCACTTGTCCAGCAGCTTCTTTGTACCATTAGTAAGAAGAAAAGTTGGAGAAAATTCTGATATAAAAATTATCTGTGTACATTCTATAGAACCGGAAAAGTTGTTTACCTGTAAACAAAAAATAATTGTAATAATTTGCATTAGAAAATTCTTAGGCAAAAAAACACCTCAATTTTATTATATTTCCTACGTGTAACACCTTACATTTATCTTCATTAAAAGCTAATAACCATTCTCTTGCCCATAGTATTAATTTATCTAGGTCCTCCTGTACTCTTACTTGGTCAACCCGTGACAAGACTGGGTGGTACAATTTGGTATCATCTTCAAAGATTTTACATTTTATAGATATTGTATCTGGACAGTTGATTGTTTTATTTTTGTAGTTTTATGCTCTCATTTTAGGTGTCGTTAGATAATGTAATCTTTATTCATGCAAAAACATTTAAAAAAATGTATTGTGCAGAGGAAATAACTGTTAGACTGTCGCAATTGTGCATGGCAAATCAATAACTCTTGTGTCTTTTATAATTATTTTTCTTCTTTTTCAAAAATTTTTTTCAGGTTACAAAAACAAAAAATGTTTGGGTCAACAGTGTACCCACAGGTGTCTGAGTTTCATGACCAGATGACCTATGCCAGCGAAAACCTCTCACACTTGATTCCCTCCGCAAACATTCAGCATCCATGGAACAGAGGTGCAAGTCTTTTACAAGATTTTGTGATGGTCACAGAGTTTTCTGAACTGGAAGGACCCAAACCTTTGGTAAGAAAATATGCATTTATGTATGACACTAGAAAAAAGCTCAGTACCTCCCAGTTATCATGAAAGTGGATAAACATTCTCATCTGTTAAACCAGAGAAATGTTTGTCAAATAATCATACTTACATTGGGACAGGTCAGCTTTGGCAGGTTTTCAATATTTATGAAGCTTAACTTAGCATGGCATGGGGCTAAATGGGAGGAAGATTGTGTTGAGCTAATCTTCGTAATGTGGGGATAAGGGCCTTCTTACCTTGAAAATGAGCATTTAAAATTCTGGCTTTTACCTGCACTAAAAATCCAATCTGCAACATGAATGGGGAAATATGATACTATCTCAGCCATGAGGCAGGCCGAGTTTTGGTAAGTATTCTTCTTTTGACAGATTATGTATCACTAAATATGAGGCATATAAATAAATATCAGCCGTATAAATGCATTCAAAAATTGTCAGATTAAAATACTATATTTATAATGGGGAGGAATGTTTATTTTCTTTCAGTTAGTGAAATACTAAATTCACTTCTGGGTGCCTTATTTGAACATGCAGTGTTCATTAACTTTCATTGATATATACAGTAGTCCCCCCCCCTATCCACAGGGGATATGTTCCATGAGCCCCAACAGATGCCGAACCATGGATAGTACCAAACCCTATATATATTATGTTTTTTTCCTATATATACATACCTACGATAAAGTTTAACTTAACAAGATTAACAAGAATTACTAATAACACTTTAAAAACCCTCACATGACCGACGTCTTTTGGCAGCATGCGTGTTGGGGGTGATCAATTAAAACATTGGAAAAAGCGGTGATAAATGAATAAGTTACTTCTCTCACCTTTTGTCAGGTGGTGATCACTAAATATTTTCAAAAAACAAGCAGGAACACTGCAAGACACAACCTAACAGACCAATTTAGCATAAACTCACATTGTAAATTGAACACCTGCCTCATAAAACCTATTTGGGGGGGGGGTAAAAAACAAAGTTTTTCTAGACATAAGGAGTAAATGCTTAAATTTTCTGCCCTCTAGCTCCATTGGTGCGGCTTGTACACACAACATGACATACATACGTAGCCAACCAGCCAGACCCTCTTAAAAACTGAAGAAACCTATGTTGATATATATATTGTAATAAAGGTTATGTGATGGAGAACAGATTTGTCCTTACCATAGATCTTAGCAACCTCAGCATACAATTTGTTTCTTTCCTTATCAAGTTGAGAATTTTGACCTTTTCAGTTAAAGGAAGCATTTTACAACTCCTCTTTGGCATATCCAAATTGACAGCATCACTACCCTTGTGTTTTGGGACTATTACTAAGTAAATTGTTTATCTCTGGGGTTGACCACAGCTAACTGAATAAAGGAACCATTGAATATAATCCACACATATGATGATGTATTTTTTTCAAATACAAACTTTGTATTTTGTTTTTCTTTTAGTTTGTGCAACCTTCTGAAGGATTTGGTAATTTTGACATCAATGCCTTTGCTGTCAAAATTATGTCTGTTGATCATCAACCTCCAAAGAAGTAAGTATTTATGCATACATCTTTAATCATTTTGGCTTTAATTAATGGAAGCTCCCCCAAAATTTAGATGGCCTAGGCTGCCTAAATTTTGTGAAATATTTAGCTGTAATAGAAATATTTTCCTTTTTAGAATTTAACATTTTTTTTCATTAACACCATTGTCCAGAACTCCATTAATCTGTTCTGCGAATTCAAAAGACTACAATGAAAATCACTTATAATAAAAGGAGTTATTTCCCCTCTCTCACTCTACTGATTCAATGCAGAAAAATCAGTGAATTAAATTCACACTTCCCAAATCCTTTTTCACAGTAATAATAACTAGCATTCCAACGGAAATTATGAATCACCACCTATATATGCTGTGATCACTAAAAACGGTCTGAATTTTCAAAAAACAAACGTGCCCAAACTAGTGACCAATTTAGCATAAACTTACATTGCATATTGAACCCCCCCTCTAAAAACCTATTTAGGTGGAATTTTCAAAAAAAACACAACCATTTTCCAAACTCATTAGGGGGTGGGAATTTCAAGTTTCTACTATGAACGATTAAGGCTGGGTGAAGTCCAGATAGATAGATACATATAAATGTCAGAACACATGAATAACCTAAACTCAGCAGTAAACCAGTGTTGTGGATAGCAGTGATTAATAAATCTGCTCTATTTGAATTTACAAATGTATGTTAGTTATAATGAATGAGTATACCATTGTAAAGTAACATTTTTAATAAGTAACATTCTATGTTACACATTTTAATATCATTGATGTTTTATATAAGAAAATTAAACACTTCCACATCCCCACATAAATGATTGTCAACTTTGAGAGGGGGGCTACAATTACTGCCTGGGTGGTAGTTATGAGAGAGTGGTTTACCTAAGTACTCTGTTTTCTCCGTCATTCAGTTGTGGCATGTCAAAGACAAGACGTTTTTGTGAAGATATCTGACACTGGTATATAGTGAAGGGAGAAGTTAATTCATGCCTTTCCCAAGGATATTACTACTATTGCTAAGTGAACATGAACAGCCATTTCTGTTTTCCATGCCGATAAGCTACTGTGCACCTCCCCTACATAATTAACAATCTTATATTTTTCTTGTTCTTCTTAGTCAATATCACACCATTTGATTATTATTGATTTTCAAGTCATGTCAGATCAGATGTGACACAAACAATTTTTCATTGTGATGTCAGACCCTTCAACTGACTAAAATCTATGGTCTTTGTCCTTCATGTGCATCATATAAGAAGAACAATAGACTGTTTATTCTTTGTTTTGCTTTCTATTCTCTACAGAAATAATGTCTATGGTAATATTTTATATACAATATAACTAGCTTTCTATCTTTATGACCTTTTTGGGTATTCTATCATTGAACATTATTTTGTCTTTGTTACGTTGATGAATACATCTACCTAGGACAGGTAATAAAGCTAGAGAAAAACCATGACAGCGAAATAAAACAATGCATAACGATAGGTTGGAAAGCATTTGGTATGAATAGACATTCTGAGGAGCACCTTGCCAATGTGCTTAAAGCATAAAGTATACAACGGTTGCATAATACCAGCCAGGACTTACGGATGCGAAACATGAAAATTAACAAAACAAGCTGAAAACCAACTTAGAATAGCAGAGATCCATGGAAAGAGCAATGCTAGGGATAACTCTAAGAGATAGAAAAAGATCAACATGGATCCGAGGGAGGACTAGAGTTAAGGATATTATACAAATAATTAAGCAGCAAAAATGGAGATGGTCTGGTCACCTAGCAAGAAGAGATGACAATAGATCAGGAGGAAAGACTAACCGATTGGTGCCCATGGGACAGTAAACGCAGTAGGAAAAGACCAGACACAAGATAAAAGGACGAGATAGAAAAGTTTGCTGGTAAGACGTGGCAGAGGTTAGCACAAGTTAGGTTGTCATGGAAGGAGATGGGAAAGGCCTTCGCCCAGCAGTGGACTTATAGCGGCTTATGATGATGATGATGATGATAACTAGCTTAATCCTAATACTTTAATTTGTTGTTTTAGGAACTCGTTTTGTGTTGCTTGTATGAGATATTTGCTATTGTTCTATAAAATTTATTCTTAAATGCCTGAACTCTGCATTCTATTGTATGCCGTTTAATTACAACTGTTCCATTTAAACACAAGAATGAATACTTGTAGAGACCTGAACAGTTAATCTTTGTTGAAAAGCGATAGTGTTCACATATAGTAGCTCAGCCTTGATATACGGAGAAGCAATTTAGTATAATCACAGATAATGTTATCTATTATTTTTATCACAATCACTGTTTAAAATGAATTAAAAATTTCACATAATTTTTTTAGAATGTAAAGTTGTTTATAACAATGAATTTATAACAATGTAAATTATTCCAATTTTTTTTTTTTTACAGCAGTTAATTGCATCATTAAGCCAGCTTCAGTGTAGTTGGGCTGGGTTTAAACTAATAAGAAAAATGGTAGTTAAAGTTGGTATGACCGATATTAGAATAAAGATTATTTTAAAAAAATATTGATATTCTCGGATGTGACTGTCTTTTCACTTAGGCTGTTCCATGCATTTGCCACTGTTGCTGAGAGGAAATTCTTTCTAACACCAGCGGAGGTCTGAATTTGTAGTTTATGGCTGTGTTGTATAGCCCTTTACACTGTTCTGCCATCATGGGTCATCTCGTCGGGGTTGCTCATTTGAGGGAGGGAAATCATGAACTTGAGAAAGAAGGAAGGATGACTCGAAAAACTGGTTGTAAAAATATAAGACATATTTTTATTTCATAGCATAGACTTCGTTGGCTGAAGAGTGGGAGAGAGATGATGGGTGCCGAGAGACAGTTCCCAACAGGGGAACTTGGTCTTATCCTTCCCAGCCCTAGGCGGTCTGCCTCCTGGCTGCTTGGGTCTCTGTTCTGTGTTTGGGTCTCTTCTGAGCTCTCTCGTCTCGGCTCTGAGCTTTATGGATTCAGAACACCCATGGTTTCCACATTCTGTTTTTTGGACACCCACACATATACCTATTTCCTAAGGTGACCGGGTCACTTCCATTTCCGCACAGGTGTTGACCTCAAAATGACCTTTTCGTGGTAGAATATCATAACAGATGAAGTCAGCATTTTCTTATCAGGGCATTTTGAGCAATGAACGTCAGTATCCACTCTGTATGTTTCCCGGATTCTATAGACCTCTAGTAGGTCTGCATGTTTTCTTGTGTATTCAAGGGTCTCTAGATTAAGATGTTTTAATCTTTCCGTGTAGGATATATTTCCCAATCTCGGAATGATCTTGGTGGCTCTCCTCTGAACTCTCTCTAAGGCATCTAAGTTGTACTTCAGATTAGGAGACCATATGCAGGAAGCAAACTCCAGATGTTATCAGCCGGTTATGGTTATCTAAAAGACCCTGTCCCAAAGTGATCACAATAACGGGCTTCCTCTGTATGAATGGATATACTGTAGGGGATCTGTTAACCAAGTGCACAGCATTGGCTCAAGTTTGAACCAGAGCTACTCCACAATACTCAAAATGAACTTCAAAAGAGATGGATTTGGGCACACAAGTTGACATATATGCACACACTAGTTGTTTATATAACCGAAGATATCACGGGTAGGATTTATTAAACAAATACATCAAAATCTTTAATTACTGAAATGTTTAGATATACAGTTACAAACCAAAAGCACATGTAGGAAGTAAGCAGATATCAAAATTACCATGGTACTTTTAGCATGTGAACAGATACAGCAAATATTACCTT
>VCCN01002810.1:4688102-4700050 GCA_006491835.1 Architeuthis dux | reverse complement strand
TTTTTCTCACTTTTTCTTATAAAAGGTTGCAAAAAGACAATTGGCTGCACATTTTTTAATTCTTTATTAAAATTTATATTATCCTCATTTCTTTATTAAAAGAGATGAAGAATTGTGTGCAGCAAAAGATATTTCTTCCCATATTTACACGACCATTTAGCATTCGCAAAAACAAAAAAACTACCTCTTTAAATAGTCAGCAAAAGCATTGTTTTGCTTCACACACACACACACACATGTATATATTTATCAACAACAAATAAAATGATCATTATTGATTTTTGACTAGTATTTTCTTAATCTTTTCTTCTTTTTTTTTTTAGCCACTTTTTATCATAACATAGTACCTAGGCAGACTCCCGAAGTGAAAGTGACATGAGTTTGAGTTTTGCCTAGAACTTATTCTTTATCAAACGCAAAGCGCGCAATAAAAATTGTTAAGTTACATCACTTTTTTTTTTTTCTTGTTAGCGGTACCAATTAATTATGTATATGCTACATTTCCTTAAAAAAAGAATTGGTCGCTTCGCGCTTGTGTACACAACCATTCTGTTGCGTGTCTACTTGATTCTTTATTTCTGATCTGGGCTCTTTACTCACTGCTGTAGATTGACAGTCTGAGTAAGTTGCGACAAAAAGCAACTGAAAAAATTTTTTTAAATGAAAGAAAATACTAGTCAAAAATCAATAATGATTAACAATGCTTCATCTAATAAAAAATAAATGATCTCCAGAGATTGATTTATGAACAAATTAAATTCTTTTTCTTTTCAGGCTATGTTTGAGAATGAGTTTGAAGAATCCCAAACAATAACAGCTGTGGAGTGTAAATGTGATATTGATTTTCAAGATGGCAGCAGCTGTGGCAGCTTTAACGATACTGAATTTGACTCTCTGCATCAGAGAGCTTCAGTTTTCACGAAGGACCATTCCAAATCTGTAACCAGTTGTAATAATCACCATAATGTTGTTGGACAGACAAAGTGTTTTGTCTGTCGACCCCGTGGAGACAGTAGTAGCAGTGAGTCTGATATAGAGAAACGACTATATAGTCATCATGAAAGCAAGGCTCACGTCATACAGCCTGATCAAGAACGAGCAACAACTGGTCATTCTTACAAACCTTTAGAAATTGTTCACAATCATGTGACTCGGTTAAAGTCGGACTCCTCAGTGAAGCCGAGTGTGGTTAGAAATGATCATTATGTCAGGGTCAGTAGTGTGGACCGCTCCCATTCATGTTCAGACATTTGGTCCAGTGTGGATGGTCAAAAAGGCAACCATGAACATATATCTCAAAGACCTAGTCCTGCCATTCTTCATTCCAGTGAATCTGATTTTTCTACATCATCTACTTCTTCGCAGCTGGACCATTCAGCCCCAGAACATTCTGATCCAGCAGCAGGTTTGTTAGGTAAGTTTCAGCATCATTACACTTTTCTTTATTTAAAGATCTATATCGGATCTGCAAACATATACATAGTGATTAGAGAGAAGGCTTGATTAAATACCAGTGGACTTTCTAGTAGGACTATCTCAAGGTAGGATTTAGTTTTACATAAAACATTTAGTTAGTAATGTTCAACTAGTTTTTCTTTAATCTTACTTTTGTTGCTTTCTTTTCTTTTTTTACATCCTACTACCTTTAAGTAAGCAGCATGGACCAGAAATAAAGAATGAGCTTTTGAGATATGAACTCCCATCCCTTATCCTTGGGATCCTTTCTGACTAGGATAGCACCTTACCGATCAGGATACGAAAGCTAACCAGCAGATGTCATTCAAATTTAGCCATATAGCTACATTCTTCCTTATCCAATTTTTACTTCCACACCATAGTAATAGTTTTAAGTTGCTCAAATTCTTTAGATGAAACATTGTCATTATTAATTTTTGACTAGTTTTTCTTTTACCTCATTTTTGTTGTTATCTATAGCAACATCTAGGCTGTTTGGTTTTTTGGTGTGTTTTTTTTTTCTTTTAATTTTTTTTTTTACTTCCTATGACATGGATCAGAAATAAAGAATAATTTTCTGATGAGATTTGAACTCTGATCCCTGATCCTTGGAACCCTGTCTGACTTGGACAGCACCTTAATGATTAGGCTACAAAAGCTAACCGACAATGATCTATCTAACTGTTACGATGGAAAGCAATAAAAATTGTTTGCCACCTCTGCCTAAAAATGAATCACTGTAGCCTAGTTGCTACATTTTTGTCACAATACCCCCACTCTCTAAGGCTTATCTCTCGGTCGCCCTAGACTTTACAAACTCACCTACCCCAGCCTGAATCTTCTGACAGTGATACAAGTTAACATAGAGCAATACATCGGTTTGCCGATATCAAAGGTGGATGACTGGCATTGTCAATTTCAAATGGGAATGGGAGTTACAGGACCAATAGGACAAAAAAGGATGACTTTTTTATTTTTTAAAAATTAAACCATATACTTACTCACTCTCACTCTTATGAAGCTTTTCCACAAGCGCCTAAACGTCATAATGCTATACATCACGGCAGATGCATTATTATTGTAAATCAAGCACACCCCCTAAAAACAAGTGAAAAAAGATGAATTTGAAAAAAATGAAAAACCTGTTTTCAGAAGGTGTCTACTGTAGTACACATGTAAACTTTCAAGGCTTTATGCCAAAAAGTGTGACCAGGTGCAGTAAAACAGACGAGTGAAAAGGGAAGAATACCTAGCCACTATGTTTTTTGTTGTTTGGTTGTGTCAGTGATTGTGGCTATGGTGATACAATAAGATAAAAGGAAAAACTAGTCAAAAATGAATTACAATGACTATGCTTCATCTAAAACATTTAGTATTCTCAAGCCATTCAATAATGATCAGTTATAACATTGCTTAAGTGATCAAGTTGGAATTAACATTAGTGATCTAACTTAATACTTGGTTGTTAATAAGGTTATTGTCTTGTGTGTGCAAGTGCATATACATTGTGTGTGTGTCTGTGTATATATATTGTGCAAATAAATATAGGTATATATATTTATAAAAACTTGTGGTGTATGCATCTTCATGTGTTCTGTGTGCTGTAGATAAATCATCCTCAAGTAATCATTGTGAAGAGAGAAACAAAAAGAGAAGGAATTTGTGTACTGATGTAGTTTACCTACTAAATTTATCATCACCTGTGAAATGGGATGTAGGAAAATTCATTGCAAGGATTCATTTCTGGTTCATTGGCAGAACTACTATAGGACAAAAAGGACAAATGTCCCTCCCTAGACTTTAGAATATCACTGTTAAAACTTTAATTTGTTCTTAATAAAGAATTTCATCAATAAAATATTTTTCAAATTAAACGGTTTATTTCAAGAATTATTTTTTATGTTAAAATAAGATGAAGTTAAACGCAACAATTAAATGTGATTTATGATTATAAGTTGAACACATTAGTTAGTATCTCTCTTAAATGTAGGTATGTTAATCAGTTGTAAGTGTTAATTAGGGTTCTCAGCTCAGTAATATGTTTTTGTTTGGTTTCGGTAATTACCAAAATGTTTGTAAAATTCTGTAATCAGCAAATATTTTGGTATTTTTGGTAAGAATTTTAAGGTTGGTTTATAAGTCAGTTTAAATTATATATTTTTTTAACATTACATATCTGTTAAAAATTTGAGGATTTAACAAAAATTATTTTTATCTATATTTATCAATGTCCACCGCTGTCCATACCTATATAAACCAGGTGGAAAGTATGCATGCACTTTATCATTATAGTTACATTGTAAATAGAACTCCCCTCGTAAAACCTTTAAAAAAAATATTTTGGTAAAGATCTATATCCGTTAAACAAGTAACCAGATATTTTTTGTGCTTTTAATCTGTTAAACCCTTCCTAGAAGTTGTTAGTTTTTAGAAAAAAATGTTTACGGTTTTACGAGGGGTGTTCTATTTACAATGTAACTGTATGGTAAATGGGACCGTTACTTTCCGTCCGTTGTATGGAAGTGAAGCTTCAAAAGTATTCAGTTACTTCAGTTGGGGGAGGGTGGGGGGTCGTGGACACATGCTCACCCTTTAGACTTGGTTAACAGATGTAGATCTTTACCAATTTTTTTTCTAAAAACTAAATTTCCGGATGGTTCAAAGGTCTAGTGGATTGAAAGCACCTAAAATTGAAAGGAAAAAACATTTTCTTCTAGGAGAACTGCGTGTCGCTAAAAATTGAATCATAACCAAACAGTTTATGGCAATACAGGCAGTCCTCGAGATTCGTCTGTTCGACTTTCGTACACTTCGGATTTTCATACCCTATAAATTAACACCCTTAATTCAATTTCCGTACTGTAAAAATTCGGACATTCGTACATATTTTACTGAACTGCATTAGACCTAGGAAATTTAGGCTTTTATTTCTTCATTCATAATTTTTAAGGGCACAATATGTATAATAAATGCTCGAATAATAATATATTGTATGCAAACATTGCTTTTATTTATTGCAGACTAATTCTACGAGAATTATTAAATCACTTTTATTATTTAAAATACATACTTTAAATAATATTCTCTTGGTTTTTATGGGTTTGTTTAAGTTGTTGCTTTCGTGTCTTTCCAGGACTTTTTTCCTCCAGATGCGTGCATGCTTGTGCTAGCATGATAATATGTATGTGTGTTAATGAGAATGTGTATGTGTGTTTATGTGTGTATGTGCCTTCAGCTCTCAGGGAATGGAACACCCTAATTAATATATAATACAATGATTCAAGATTCAGAAATTCAACTTTCATACAGTTTTTCAGGAACGCAACCAGTACGAAAGTAGAGGACTGCCTGTATTTATTATCATATTTGATGGCATATAAGACCTCCCCACCCCCACTTGTTTCAGCAGTGAATATTTAGAAAAAAAAGCATTTACCTGAATTCCTCTCATTTATCACTTAGTTTTTTTATTATTCTTTTTTTAAAAAGTTCTGGCCAATGTGGGGCTGGACAATGAAGGTTAGTTTTACCTTTTTGAGCAATTTCTTTGGCAGGGGGTAAAAAGGAGGAATCTTATATGCTGTCAAATATGGTAATTACACTGGTTGCAAATTCAAAACTGTAAATCAGTTTTGTAATTATTTAGTTATGAAGCCAAGGAGAATAATATACACAAAAAAAAAATTGAGGAATTGTTTTTTGAAAGAATTTGGGGGTAGATGGCATTGAAATCTTAGCACTTTCCTCATAAAATACCAGTCATGAATTTAGCAATTATTAATTACTGTAGAAGAATTTTCTTGAAAGTAAGTTGTTTCCATGCCTAGCATGTAAGGTAAATTTAAAGAACCTTTGAAGAAATGTTTGAGGGACAGAGAAAGCAGAGATTGATATCTGGCTTTTTACATACATACAGGATGGTTTGTAAAATGGATAGGATGGGGGAGTGGAGATAATAGAAGATCAAGCATAACTTCAAAGGTGAATTATAATGAAGGTAAGATACACATACATATACACACACACACACACGCACACACACATGGCTGTATTACTATTTAAATTTCCAGATTTAGTAATAGTAAATAGTAACAAGTAGACTCTTGGCACATAGAGCATACATCAGCAACACTCTCCAGTCTGCAGCCTATCCAACACTGCACAAATTATATTTTAATGGTTCTGAAGTTATTGTCATAAAGATAGAATGCAGCACACATACTGTTATTTAAAAGAATACTGTATATGCCGGTATATAAGATGGTCATATAATTAAAAAAAAAATGCAAAGTCCAATGCGTTGGTATTATGTCTAGGGAGCCATCTACTGAACCTTGATATGGACAGTTATGGGGCTTGAATGAGGTGCAGTAAGCGGAAGTCCTCCAAATAGCCTTGTAAACCATTCGTCTTATAGTCCGGCATATACAATAGATTATCATGCACACAAAATAAACAGTGTTGAAATATATGTCACTTTTTGTTGCTTTTATTTCAGTACATTTGAATTTTTAATTCACTTTGATTCCAGAAAGCAGAGCAAACAAACTTGAACAGGTTTTGCTGGTGGGAGATGAAATCAGTTACAAGGTAAGAATTATCAGGATTTTACAGTTATCCATATTTAAATTGGGTACTTATTTGCCTCCCTGTGAGGGAAAATACGACACAAGTTCAGGTTTATTGTGGGGCCCCCACATGCATGATTTATTAAGATTACTAGTTCTCATACATGAAAACAGCAAAAAATATGGTGCATAGAGTCGGATGTAAGGAGTAGGTCTAAAAGTGTGAATCAGCTTCTGCTAATCCCAGAAGTCTTTGTGGCCGATTGGTAAAAGCAGCTAGGCGTAAACTAGACTCCTTCTGGCAATGAGGGTGTGAGTTCAATTCTCACCGAAAGCGTATTCTTTGTTATCTGACCATGCTGTTATTCGTTGCCATAGAAACAGTGGCCCGAAATGAAAGTTATATATAAAAACAACTGAAATTAAGATGAAGGTAAAAACTTAAATTCAATTAAAATAACTCTCTTAAAGTTGATCAGGTTAGTGGTTTTTAAGTGTTTAGAAAAAATTATACTTTAGTATTAAATAATTAATGGTGTGGAGTGGCGTAACTGTTACCAGCACAGAATCAGCTGACCGAGTTTGAGTTTCGGCCGAGGCTGTTTATATTCACTTTGCACTAATGCCCTCTGGAAAGGCATGAATTCGCTTCACCCAGCTATGGGTAAGTAGCAGGGCAGTTGGAGCCTTTTAGCCTTGTGAGGCAGTCCATCTAAGAGAAGGTTACTCTGACAAAAAATAAACCTACAGCTTGACAGCTGCCATAGCTGGCCCCAAGCCCGGATAAAGGAGGAAGGTTTGGCATGGAGCTAGCAACTCCATCCTGTAAAACCTACTATGCTACTAAAACTGCAGTGGTTGCAGGTCTATGCTGCACAAGGAGTCTACAGGAATAAACAAGCCTGGCTGCTGCAGGGTCAAATTGCACTCCTACTTCTATTCCGACTGAAGATGATTACAGCAATGTTTGTATTGTATAAACAAGCCTGGCTGCTGCAGGGTCAAACTGCACTCCTACTTCTATTCCGACTGAAGATGATTACTGCAATTTTTGTATTGTATATATAATAAATAAAAAATTATAAAAATATATTTTTTAGTATAAATGTATTTATTTATTAGGAAGAAATTAACTTGAAAATACCAAGTTAAGAGTTGTTTTTTTTTTTTTTTTTTTTTTTTTTAATAAATATTTGTAATCATTTGAAATACTCACTTGACAGTTATATTTGTTGTTTTGTTTTTTTTGGTGGGGGGGCTTTGTAATGTTGCTTATGTTGAAGAATTTTGCATACTGCTAATGCTGAAAGTGAATTGGAATTCTCTTCACATTCTTATGAATTCATTTGTTTTTATTTTTTAAACATTGTTTTAGAATAATATATATTCTTTTGGGGGGCTTGATTTTGAAACATTGTTTTAAAAATGAAAATATTCTAAAACACTCAAAGAAACAAATGTACCGATGCCGTCAAAAATTACGGCATATATGAAATTGATATTTTGTTAGGTCCTTACTATTATTAGAAGGTTTTAACATGCAACGGATGAAAAGGAAATTCTGATATAAAAGTTTTATTCATTGACTACTGAAATATTTTTGTATAATTCATTTCACTTTTACAGTTGCTGACCTAGATACTGTTGCAGCTACAGTAAGCCCTTGTTTATTTGTAACATAAATTTTCAGATATATAAGACTTGTCAGTTTGGCTCAGTTGGTAAGAGAGCTGCCAACAGACCACTTGGTCATGATTTCAAATCACAGTAGGGAAATGTTAACTTTATATATCAGTTTGGTTTAATATAATGGGATAGACAAACAGTTAAGTGTTTACTCCCCTAAATTAGGTGAGAATTGTTCTTGTTGTCACAGTGGAAAAACAATGTCAACTCAGCCTCCAACTTGAAGTGGAGTTTGCCAACATTTAATTCTTAATAGAATTAATAGTAATAACCAGAGTTGCCAGATTACTTTTCTCAAAATCGGACACAAGTGTTCCAAAATCAGACAATATCAGTCAACCCTGCTCCAAATCGGTCAAATATAGGCAGAAAAAAATTGATGGATAAAAATATAGCTAACAGTGGTTAAAACAAGCTAGATTATTATCACAATAATGAAAATATTAAGCTAAAAGTGGCTAGAACTGATATCCAATATCTAAAAACAATTTCTTATATCTATACGCAACAAAAAATATCTAAATTTAGATATAAAATATCAAAGTTGGCAACACTGAGTGGGGCCATAAATCGGACAATTTTGGATGTCCGATTCCAAAAATTTGTAATCCGACATACTGGGCGGACATATCTTTTCTTTCTTTTTTTTTTTTACAGCCATATTCAGCTCGTTTTACATTCTATGACCATTAAGCAAACTGCATGGATTGAAAATAAAGAAGTTGCCTCCAATGAGGTTTGAACTCACTCATGTATTTCTTAGATGAAACATTTATTTCCGATCCATGCTGCTTAATTTCATAATGAAAATGCTTCATCTATGAAATTCAGACAACTTAAGACTATTATATCTACTACTACTAGGTAGCAAACAAACAATATGGTGTGGATAAAATCAGATGAGGGAATATGATTATATGACTTGGTAAGGTGTCATCCATGTCAGATGAGCTCCCAAGGATACGGGATGCGAGTTCAAATCTTGTTGAAGGCTACTTTATTTCTGATCCATGCTGATTGCTTATCCCTTTCAAGACTAACCTATTAAGGTGCTTAATGCCTGAATTTTTAAAAGGGTATAAAAAAAAACATGTTAATTTTTATTTAATGGTTAAAGATTTGTCCCATTAGACATTTATCCCAGGACAGATGAAAAACACAGAATTAGCAGATCACCTAGTCTACTCGTCTTTCCTGTTCATGTAATGCAAACTAATTTCTGCATGGGTTTCATACTATAAAGATGTCATTGTCTGCAGTTGTAAAAGCCAGGAAAATCTTATTTACTTTATTTTTCGTGACACATACATCTCAGTAGACTTCTAAAAGAGATCTACCGGACACATATATCCCAGCAGTCATAGAAACCTTGGGATATATATGTCCCAGGAAACTCGAAAGGTATAATGGTTGTAGAATGTAAAATAATGTGAGCCTTGCAATAAGATGAAAGATAAACTTGTCAAAAATGTAATAATAAAATGGTTTATCTAAAAAAATTTGGACAGTTTATAAACACTTATTCATAATTTGGACAGTTTATAAACACTTATTCATAATTTGGACAGTTTATAAACACTTATTCATAATTAATAAAAAATCTACTATATATTTTCTGTCTTGTGCAGCCCAAGTTGTATAAGCCTCCTAGCAGAAAACGATTTGAATTTATGCTTCGTAACCTGAAAACCCTGTGCCTCAATGAATCTGGGACCGACCAGTGGAAGCAGTTGGGACTCATCCAACAGGTACATTGAACAGTATTAATGTATTTTTCTTATGCACATAATTGCAAGAGTATGTATTGTGTTTTAGAAATACTCATTTAAAACCGCCTTCAGGAGGTTCTAAGCTCAATGTTGAATCACTTCCTGTTTATAAAATCCATATTATAATTATTTGTTTATATTATGTAACTGTAATTACAAGTTAATAGACCTGGAGTTATCTCCCTTGGACACACATTTTTCTTTTGTCAATTTATAGAGAGTTAGTTGCTAACATTTTTTTTAAAAAACTGCTGATGCTAAGTTATGTATGTAATTTTTACTCTTGTAAAGGATACCCTGTCAAATTTGTTATTAATAAAATTGATTCCTATGAAACCTTTTGTAAGTCGAAGTGGCATGAAGCAAAGAAGCAATTACCATTAATTAGGTAATTTGACAATGTGGAAATGAAAGATTGAGAAAAGCGTGTTACATCTCCAACATATTTATTATCATTAAGATAAGCCTTGATGCATTTCGACATGTTTCATTTGGCATCTTTAAAAGTTCTTTTACAGTGCAGAAAACTCATGTGTGCAGTCCGATTACTCGCATGTTTGTGTGAAATGTGTGCTGGGCTGGGAAAAATTAATTTATATGGGAAAAACTTTTGAGCATTCTCAAACCCCCAAAACACCTTAGGCTTTTCTGATACTAACGGATGAACAAAATAAGCACAGATGATCTCCAACATGGTTCAAAGCTATTGCAGCTTGATGATGAATATAGTACTCGGAGGAAGAGCTTGGTGGTGCCACTTTCGCTGCTCAGGGTGCACACTGTTTCTATAATGGCTCGCTGCAAAACAAATGCTGAACACTATTTTCGCTTTTTTCCTTTTTTCGTAAAAGTGAAAATCCTACTGATATTTCTTTTGGTTAGCGAAAAACAGGTGCTAATGTAGGTCCTTCCTAAAAGTGAAACCGTGGCGTAAAGCAAACATTCGAAAACTGAAGGATACCAAATATATTTTTGGTCTGTAAATAGTGGAGTCTGACTCGTTTTCTTAGTAGTCTCCTGTACTGTCTGGCTATTAACCAGTTGGTGACCATCATCATCATCAGCCTTTTAACATCCGTTGTTGGACATAGATCTTCCTCAAGATCCATTAGACCTCTTGGTCATGGGCATCGCGGAGCCAATATTTTCAGAACTTGTCTAAATCGCCACTTATAGAAACTAACTCCTGCATGTCATGTTATACCTCAGTTCTAGCCAAATTCAATAAAAGTTGAAATATCTACAATAAATGCGTTGCATTCCTCCCTTTTTTTTTCTTACCGTTCTTGATTTTTACGAATCTATAAAATATTTTTATGGGAATTGTTTGTAAAAGATAAAACAGAATTATACAGGTTGATTTCATATACCAGAGTGGATCAATGAGTACACAGCCTGACACAGTTATTAGCTGAATTTTGATCTGAAATTTTCACTCTATAATGTTCGATCTATGGAGAAGCATTGGGTTAAGTGCATTGATAAGGGAGGAGATAATGTTGAAAAATAAGTATTTGTTGTTTAAAATAAATAATTTTTTTCATCATTAGACTACAGATATTGATGTACGTACATATATCTTATATGGTCTGTGATATAGACCAGCCATTCTCAACCTGTTTTTAAATTTTTTATTGGTAACAGCCCTTCTCAGGTTTCAGGGCCCCTTATCAAACAGGGGTACAACATGAACAGATAGACAGAAACTTATTTCAGTCTATGGCTGCCTTCAAATGTACCATGGCCCCAAGTGGGTCATATGGCAGAATTACTGATTTAGTCAAGTATATAATTCCCAATTGTAAAATAATCGTCCCTCCAAACAGAGAGGTATGTTCAATTGGGTGAAATCAAACTCCATTAGAAATTATTTTTTGCTCTGTATTATCAGCCAATAATATAATTCTAGTAGGCTACTAAAGAATAAACTTCTAAGTCATTTTCATTTCTTGCATTACAGGAAAAAGACTTTTTATAATAAATACCCAAATTCAGTATTCAAAAAAAAGAAACTGAAAAACCTTTTGTTTCCATCAAAGAATATTCAGATTAATTCCCCCATATCTGTTGACAATATTCTACTTGATGGTTTAAAATGGATGTCTACAATTCATATTAAACAATTTTTTTCTACAGCATTTCAGTCATGATCTGGCCATCCTGAAGATGCACAGACTGGAAAAAAGCTTAGCAGGTAAAATCTTATCATATACTTTTCTGTTGCTGTCTGCATATTCCCCACTGTTGGGTTCAGCCATTGTTCAAGAACAGACACTGTATTTTACTCACATTACTTGAAGTCTTCAAGGTACAAGCCATTCAAATACTGACTAGGCTTAATTAGTATTTTGTACCTGCAATGGCTATTAATTTGTTCACTACTTTATTCCTTCGAAAAACATTCAAACAGTCATTCTTACTATCAGACAATTGGTGCATTCCTTTGCAATCTTGCATTATAGAAAATTGT
>VCCN01002810.1:4658308-4676376 GCA_006491835.1 Architeuthis dux | reverse complement strand
TATATATCATTAGAAAGGATCTTGTATTTGTTAAAATGTTACAGATCTAAACGTGAAGTTAGGTGTTGAGCAATTTATAAGAAAACTTCAAGTATGCTGTCCAAAGTTTATGGATTGTGGAATTAATTCTTGATGCATCGTTAGAAAGAGTATTTTATCAGCCAATTTGTATCTGTTGGGCTTAAAAAGTTACAGCCCAAGACATGAATACAATTACCTAGGACAGGTAATAAAACTAGAGAAAGACCATGACTGCAAAATAAAACAATGCATAACGATAGGTTGGAAAGCATTTGGCATGAATAGACATTCTGAGGAGCACCTTGCCAATGTGCTTAAAGCATAAAGTATACAACGGTTGCATAATACCAGCCATGACTTACAGATGCAAAACATGGAAATTATCAAAACGAGCTGAAAACCAACTTAGAATAGCACAGAGAGCCATGGAAAGAGCAATGCTAGGGATAACTCTAAGAGATAGAAAAATATCAACATTTGATAAGAGGGAGGACTTGAGTGAAGGATATTATACAAATAATTAAGTGGCAAAAGTGAAGATGGGATGGACACTTAGCAAGAAGAAGTGACAACAGATGGGGGAAAAGACTAACCAAACGTAGTAGGATAAAACCTACACAAGATGGAGGGACGAGATAAAAAAGTTTGCTGGTAAGACATGTCAGAGGTTAGCACAATCTAGGTCGTCATGGAAGGAGATGGGAAAGGCCTATGTGTAACTGACGCCAGACACACATAATTAGAGAAGAGTAAATTTACAAAGAACCAGGTGTCCGGGGATGAAGAGTTGGGATGGGGAGTGGCCCAGGCGCCATCGTACGCGCTTCGTGATAAAGAAACTATCTCCAGGCAGACAGGCATAGTCGTTTTTTCTCCTGGCCTTGTCCCCACTAATGAGAATATAAGTAGGATCAGAAGTCTCCAGGGAACCCCCTGGTGAATTTCCTCTTGAAAAAGGTGACCCCAGATTCGATTGCACCGAAGCCGGGTCAGAATAATTTGACCTTGTGACTCCAGGGTTAATCCAAAACATGTGTTCAGCGCACACACACACATTTCTTGACCCGTATTAAACACCACGAGACTCCACCATGGCAGTCTCGCAAAATCACCCTTCAGTTTTCTTCTCCTCCAATCTGGACACAAAGTCCTAAGACGTTCTACAAACCGGCAAAGGCAAATTACGTTTTCACGTTGTACTGGATGTAAAGTTGTACCAAAATGTTCTACTAACACGTTGTAATAAAGATTGTTTATGTACATCAGTAAGAAGCGTTAAACCTTTTCCTTCACGACACGAGCCGGGCTGTAGTTACACTTTGTCTAGCAGTGGACTTATAACGGCTGATGATGATGATACGTCCATCAAAATTAATTCCACGATCCATAGACTTTGGACTGTGTACTTGAAGTTTTCTTCATAAAATGCTGAATACTTAGCCTCACTTTTTGGGCTATAACCTTTTAAGCCCAACAGATACAAATTGGGAACATACACCATTGGAAAGCTGATATAATTCTCTAACTATATATATATATCTCTCCTTCATGAATTAAATCCACAATTTGGCCTATATAGTATACTTGAAATTTCCTTGTAAAATCCTGAAATACCTATAAATTAATTATTTTATGCTAAAATCAGTGTATTTTTGAATTCCTCATGTCTGAAAACCATGATTTAGCCATTTAAAGTACTCAGATATGTCAACTGGAAAACGAGATATGAAATTCTGTTTTTTTTTTTTTTGTGTGTGCTGGTGGCCATTTTGTTTTATGCAAATGAGGTAGTTCTTCCCAACTTTTTTTTTTTGGAACATCATTTTTCTGGAAGAAGACATCTTAAGGAACATTTTGGTACCCTAAATGTAGGATCGTGGGGGTGGGGGTGTGGCCCCCAGACTAAAGTCTTTGGTTGAGAAATGTATCAAATAAAATATTATTACTCACAGTTGATAAAGCACGGCAATAGAATTGGACAACTCACTGCTTGCAAGTAACCCAAAAACCTATCTGCATTCATTATACAAAGGAAGGCTATTTGTAACTTTTTAAATAAGAGTAACTTTCCTTATTTAAATAAAATGCTTTGTCAAGCAAAGCAACATATCTCATTCAAAAACACAAATGCTATTTATAATTATAAAAATATAGATAACCACCACAACAACGTTTATTTGATAGCCTTGATAGAGAAATTTATACTTTGAAGACCTCTAAACTTAATATCAGAATAATTAGCTCGTTTTAAACCCCCACTCTTTTTTTTTTTTTTTTTTTTCAGATCTTTATTTTTTATCTTTCTTTATTTGTATTTTTATTTTGTTTTTTTGCAATAAAAAGCAACTAAAAATTAAGATGAAAGAAAATAAAAGTAAAAAATTAACAATAATAATTATTTTTTAATCCCTGCAATCCTAACATAAACAATTTTATTATTATTACAAAATATTGGAGCAATCTATTGTTTCTCATATTCTTGATTGCTGGAACTTGAACTGTATCCAAATTCATTTATTTTGCTAAAGAATTTCTTCATAGCTTTTCATCATTTTACAACATTTTATTTTAGGGTGAAAAAAAAAAAGTATACAATTTGTATATAAAAGCACACATCATAACAATCATATTTACACAATATCTAGGGCCTTAGACCTTTGTGGTGGTGTAATAAACATCATAATTCTTTTACATCTGTTCATAGCATTACATATTCCGGTAATCTATTGCAAAGTTCCTACACTCTATTGCTAAAAAAGAATTTTCTGATATTCAATCTACTTCTGTTTGCTTCTACCATATATGTGTGACCTCTCAGTCCCTTGTACCCCTTTCTAGTGAAAGATACATCAGGGTTTACTACTTCTAAACCATGCATAAGCTTAAACATTTCTATTAAGTCTCCCCAATCCCTCCTATTTTCTAATGATGTTAACCCTAAACTTTTAGCCTATCCTCATAACTCATACTTTTTAATTCCGATATTAACTTAGTTGCTCGCCTCAGGGCTTTTTCTAAAATATTTTTATCTCTCTCCAAGTAAACTCTGGTTCAGATTGTCAAAGTGTCTATTTTGACAATGGCTTAAAAATAAATTTGCAATGTTGTGAACCATCATTAAAAGACTTAGTTGCCAGCAGGTTTAAAATAAAATAAAAGTAATTTTTAAAATCTGCTGAATAATAGCAAACAAGAGTGCTTATTTTGTTGGTCTTACTGAGTGTACCTGGCTACTCTGGAGCCTCTATGTAGACACAACATCCTGTAATTTTATTGAGATATTAAAATATTGAAGCAAAAATGTTGATTTATTTTTTTTCTCTTCAGGTTCAGCATTGTCCTTTGATGAAGGCAGTGATGATAGTTTTCATTCAGTCTCAAGTGTCCAATCATCGCTTTGGTAAGATCTTTTTAGGCCTATTTGCCACAAGACTATTTTTCTGTCAGACAGCATTTTTCAAAATTTATGAAAGGAAAGAAAAGGATGTTAATTACTTGTAACCTACATTAGATTTGATTTTATATATTTAATGGTATTTGACCATTTTAATTCCATTTTCTTTCTCTTTAATCAATGTTTCTAAACAACTCAGAATAAGTGCAACGGTGCATGCAAATGGATTTGTTTCTGATAGACTTTGAAGAAAACGAATAGATCATCTCTTGTTACTGATGAAATGAGAAGAGGATAAAACATTCCTGTTGATGGAATAGAGAGGGAATAAGTGGAATATTAATACAGTAACACCTGAAGATGGTTGGAAAGTATGATGATCAAAATTCATTGAACTCAACATCAACAAAAAAGTGAGTGACACTGGTTGAATAGATTCTAAACTTAATCACTTCTTCTATCAGATGAGGCAATAAAAACATTTTCTCTAAATTTTCTAAGCTAAGTTTTCCAACCCTTGTGTGT
This sequence comes from Architeuthis dux, assembly GCA_006491835.1. Taxonomy (NCBI): domain Eukaryota; kingdom Metazoa; phylum Mollusca; class Cephalopoda; order Oegopsida; family Architeuthidae; genus Architeuthis; species Architeuthis dux. The sequence goes on along the minus strand of VCCN01002810.1, from coordinate 4,672,436 downwards.
GTGTGTGTGTGTGTTGAGAAAAAATTAAGATGAACAGTAATACTAATGTTTCGTGCTTCAATGCATTCTTCAGACTACCTGGAATAATATTTAAGTTATTAGCGTCTTAGAAATTATTCCAGGTACCAGTCTGAAGAATGCATTGAAGCATGAAAGAGTAGTGTTACTGGTCATCTTAATTTTTTCTCAATATAAATTTTAGCTCTACTTGTAATTATTAAGTATTGAGCATTCTTATTAATTAAATATTTTCAACAACATATATTTGCTTCCTTATGTGTTTTATGTATTTTGCAAAAAATGACATCGGAAGCATCCGAAGAATTACAAAATATGCTAACTGACCTAAATAGGGAAAGTAAAAAAGTAGGTTTAAAGATGAATAGAACAAAGACAAAAGTAATGTTCAACGATAAAGTCCCCAAAAAGGTCATAAAGATAGAAGGCGAGATACTAGAAGAGGTCGATGAATACATATACCTAGGTCAGGTGATAAAACTAGAGAAAGACCATGACTGCGAAATAAAGCGACGCATAACGATAGGTTGGAAAGCATTTGGTATGAATAGAGACATTCTGAGGAGCACCTTGCCAATGTGCCTAAAAAGGAAAGTATATAACGGCTGCATAATACCGGCCATGACTTATGGTTGCGAAACCTGGAAATTAACCAAACGAGCAGAAAACAAACTTAGAATAGCACAGAGAGCCATGGAAAGAGCAATGCTAGGGGTAACGCTGAGAGATAGAAAAAGATCAACATGGATCAGAGAAAAGACTAGAGTAAAGGATATTATACAACTAATTAAACAACAAAAGTGGAGATTGGCCGGCCACCTAGCGAGAAGAGATGACAATAGATGGGGGAAAGATTAACAGATTGGTGCCCATGGGATAGTAAAAGAAGTAGGAAACGGCCAGACACAAGATGGCGGGACGAAATAGAAAGGTTTGCCGGTAAGACTTGGCAGAGATTAGCACAAGATAGGTTGTCATGGAAGGAGATGGGAAAGGCCTTCGTCCAGCAGTGGACTTATAACGGCTGATGATGATGATGATGATATATATATGCATGTGTGTGTGCTCCAGACTAACTTTTTTCACCACGTTCTCGGTCGTTGAGCCAGGGTTGCCAGATAGTTAGAGATGTTTCTGGCTGAAAACATGGCCTCAAATGGCAAAAGTCTGAAATTGTTTATGAAACATTGCAATACTGCACTACACTCCAAAAATAAAAAATTTATTAAAATACTTCTACAACAAAGTTAGCTTACCTCAATCAATCCTATATTTCAAAGTCCTAAAGCAAGTATACATTTACATACATAGACAGTGTATATGTAACTGTATACTTTAACTCTTTATATCCTCCCACCTCAGTTCAGTTTCTAATTTGCTAGAGTGACAGTTTAAAAAACAATTCCTTTCATCCTTGGAAGTGTCCCAGGGAATTCTCTTTTCATCCCAAACACATTTTCTACCATCCCCAGGACAACAGGACACCATTAATTTCAAACCCTGGTGTATACACACATACGTAGGTACATCAATAAATCCATAGCCTAATGATGAAAAAGCATTTATTTTTCAACATAATCCTCTTCATTGTCAATGCACTTAATTCAATGGTGAATATTAATCACATAGATTTAACATTATACAGTGAAAGTTTCAAATAAAAATTCAGCTAATAATTTGTGTTTGTGTACAAATATGAGGTGTGTATGAATATGTGTACACGTGTTCATACATATTACTTTTAATATAATGTATTGGTTGTTTTATCGATTTATGTGTACTGTTGCTTAGGAGTAGTGGAGTGGCATAGTAGTTACCTGCACAGAAAATGGAATCGCATAATGCCCTTGGGAAAGGCATTAATCCACTTCTTCCCCCAGCTATGGGTAAATAGCAGGGCAGTTGGGGTCCTTTAGCCCTGTAAGGCAATCTATCTAAGATAAGGTTACTCTGGCAGAAAAAAACCCATAGCCCAGTTAAAGAAGGAGGGTTGAGAGTGGGGCTAGCAATACCTTGTAAAACCTACTTGCTACTAAAATCACAGCAAAGTTGTTTTGGCCCTATGCCTCACAAGAAGTCTACAGAAATATACAGTTGCATAAGCCTCAAGAGAAAAAGCACAAGCTAACTGGTCCTTGCTGTTAAAATATTATGGATTCTTCTTGCATAACTCAGATGCCATAGAGAGAGTTCAGAGGAGAGCCACCAAGACTATTCCAAGGTTGGGAGATATATCGTACACTGAAAGATTAAAACTACTTAATCTAGAGACCCTTGAATATAGAAGACCCTTGAATATAGAGCAAAAGAAAGGTCTATAGAATCCGGAACAATATATATAGAGTAGATACTGATGTTCATTGCTCAAAATGCCGACTTCATCTAGCTGCAGTACAACCAGAGGACACAGCCATAAACTACAAATTCAGACCTCCACTGATGTTAGAAAACATTTCCTCTCGCAAGAGTACCAAATGCATAGAATGGCCTAAGTTAAAAGACGGTCACATCCATGAATATCATTATTTTTTTTAAATAATCTTTATTCTGATATCGGACATACCAAATTTAACTACCATTTTTCTTATTAGTTCAAACCCAGCCCAACTACACTGAAGCTGGCTTAATGACTCAATTAACTGCTGTCAAAAAAAGCCTATTTCACGTATATTCAAGTATATATAAAAATGTCAATCCTGGAAAATGAAATACAAAAGGAAACAAACTGTTGCTAATGGAAACATATCTCCATACCTTAACTTTTCCACCCGCTTATATCTGCTCTATTAATCACCTCTACCCACAACAGACCGGTTTAAGCACTGTTGCTGGGTTTAGGGCATTCATGTGTTCTGACATTTATATGTATCTATCTATCCGGACTTTGTCCAGTCCTAACCGTTCATAGTAGAAATATTTTAGTGGGGGGTTCAATTTACAATGTAAGTTTATGCCAAATTGATCCCTTAGTTTGTGCCCGGCAGCATTCTCACTTGTATTTTGAAAATTTGGACTTTTTAGTGTTCACTGCTCACCACCACTGTTTAATTTACGAGGTAAAAAGAAGCATAGGTGGCAGTGATTCATAATTTCCCTTGGAATGCTAGTCCTGAATAATTTCTGAATGAAGAAAAGCAAGTGAGTAAAAAGAAAGAAAAATCAACGCAAATCTACTCTGTTATTCTCTAGACTTCCCTACATTCTCTTATTCACTCTTATTGTTATTTGTAGCCAAGGCTGCACTCATCACCCTGCTCTGTTTGTCTAAGTTTAAATAAGAACGAATGGACTGCAACTCTTCCTTGATCCCCAAACTATACATTTTTAAAGCTTCAGTGCTCATCTCATTCTCCCATTCATAATATCGGTGCATTGGACATAGTCCTCTGTTTAGATACTTTTATTTATTTTTTATTTTATTTATTTTGCTAACAAATGTCAAGTGTGTTTCAGAAAACCTTTGCTCATTCTTTGATTCTCAAGATTGAAATTTTGTGCTGCATGCTAAACTGCTCCCGTTTAAATCCATATTGTTGATCTTGAGCAGCAACTTTCATTTCCAACCTGTTAGCAATCATATTGTAAAATGTTTTATCTTTTTCAGGCCAAAGCCATGTTTATGGAAGAAACCCTGCACCATTTTAGCTGATCTCCTCCATTGTAAAGAACACGAACAACGAGGTAGATAAACCTCAGGGCTGGCATTTTCATCAAAATTCCTTAGTTTCTACTACATGAAGAATCTGGATATTTTACCTAAGAAAAATATAACTTATTATTTCCTCATCAGATGATTCATATTATGTGTTATAATGCAATAGGTAGCTCCTATCATTTCCAAGATTATAATTGCCAAGAGTCTGAACAAAAATATGAATTAATATAATAACCAACAATTAATTTTGTAGAATTAAATGTTTCATATGTAGCATGAGAAAAAAAAAATTTTAATTTTTAATATTTTTTTTTTTAAAGATTTTTAAATTAAAATTTTTAAAATATTTTAAAAGATATTTTTTTTTTAATAATTTTTATTTAATATTTTTAAATATCTCAAGGCACACTTTAAAAGTTCTCCTGGAAGAAACATTTGTAGCTTTCCAATAAATTCTTGCATTTTTGGCTTTTCTGATGCCTTGTATATTAACAAGAAATTACAGTTTATTATTACTTTATTTTTAACCTGTTCGCTGCCATGGAGGAGATAACTTGTCTTATCAAGCCTTCAGTCCAGTACAATGGACGAGAAAATTTGTCTTATGATAGTGTTATTCTTTCCCCTCAGCGATTCCTCCAATAGCTAAGAAATAAAACCCCACTCGAAAGTGTAAAGTATGTTTACAAAATTCAAAACAACAAGCGAGTAGATATCAATGTACTAAATGTAAGCTACCCGATGTTTTAAGATATTTCATACTCCTTTAAATTATTAAAATATTTTAACATCTAATGTCAATATTACATTTATTAGATATTCTGTTGTACACATTAATTGATTTGTATGAAAATAAATCCGTTTTAAACATACAATAAAGACTTTCAATTTTCATCAATATTTTACAAGAAATACCCGAAATACAGCAGTTACAAAGTATACTTGCCAGCAAACAGGTTAAACTTTCTAAACATAATAAAATTGTTCATTAAATACCTTTTTATTTATCTAAATTCATTTTATATTTACATTTTTCTTTCCTTTCAGCTCAGCGTTTAATGCACATCTTGCAACATTACCAAAATCTAAACCAATTGGTAGCCAGTATTTTGTCTGGCCGTCCTGTAGTGGTTATTGGCAAAAGTCAGTCAGAAGAGGAAGTGAAGGCAATTATAGATGCCTTTTCTCTGTTTCTTCCAGGAAATCTCAGGTATGGCATAATAACAACTAAGGGGTGTATTTCACGTTAAATCATATTTTGCCTTTGTTAGGTAAGGCAACATTAAAATTATTCTAGCTCGTTTACTTTGCTTGATATACTTCCACTGTGAATAATAAAAAACAAATTTTTTAGTAACATTTTACTAGTGGACTTATAATAATTATGTATTACTTTGTACCAGTTTTATTAAGGGCCATTTTGAGTGCTAAATTACCTGGATTTTTATATCTCTCAAGTTGGCACTTAAAGTATGTGAATGAAAACGATTTTTTTATTTTCAATTTCTTGAATTTGTCATTTTACCATGGCTGCTCTAATGGCTGTTGCACTTTGGACAAATTGATGGTCTTTAATGTGAAGATAAAGAATCTTTTTCTCTGCACTTTTTCTTTTTATTACTCTTTTCACAAATTTGACCAACTTTTAAATTAAAAACTTATCTGGATTAATGCAAGAAAATTTCCCCATTAAAATGATTTTGCTCTGTAGGTTATTGTGAACTAATCTCCTTGTCTTTTTTGTTTTGTTTTATCACAACAATTCAGCCATGTACTCTCTCGCCTTCCTCAGGTGTCAGTTGCATTCCGGAATGTTGAATCTTGCTCTGAGGCGGGATGCGCTTTCCCTCTCATACATGTCATATCTGGTGCCTGCACCTGTGTGTTCTTGGGATTCTTTCTCCTGACCTCTGCGCTGAACCCATGATCTTACAAAATAATTTTATTTGACCTAAAGTGAAAACATAACATAACATAACTAGTTTTTCATGTTAATCTTTGATCTTGATTGTATTTTTAGCATTTATTTTGTACAAAATCCAAATGAATGTTTCTGTTATATATGTGTGTTTAAATCAACTTTGATATGAAAAAATAATTGAACTGTAATTCTTTATCATCATCAGATAATTTTGATTTGTTTTTTAGGGAACACAAGAAGAGAACCGTTCCATGGTTAAAACGTCCATTACATTTAAATGACCTATCAAAAATGCAATTGGTAGGTTTATGTAAGCCATCCAAGCGAAGACATTGTGTAATACCATTGTCACTAATGGTAGGTTTTTCATATTAGTTTTTATTTCAATGTTGTAGCCCTTTTATAAATATTGTTGGCTGATTCCTCACATGCGAGAATCAAGGGAGGACACTCCTCCCGTCTGCACGGGTTGATTTTTTAAAAGTGAAGATCAGCTCACGAACACTGTATCAACTCTTTAGGCTTAGTGACTTTCTTCAGTAGCTTGGTGGGCCAAGATGACCAAGGCAGCTGTAAGTCTTTTGTCAGAATAGCCATCTCATGGATGAGATTAAGGAGAAAGTGACAAGACAGCTGATGGTGAGCTTGAAAGAGGACCTTGCAGACACTTTTGAAAAGTGGAAGGGATGATGGGAAAATTGTGTGAGGTCCCAAGGGGAGTACTTTGAAGAGGACTAAGGCACCATTGTAATCTAAGTTTATGCTAAATTGGCCCCTTAGTTTGTGTCTGGCAGCATTCATGCTGGTTCTTTGCTAGAGGGCTAACAATTTAAATATTTACTCATTATTATGTCTAGAAAAAAAACATTCTGTTTTTTTTTAATTTTCTTCCCTAAATAGGTTTATTATGTCTAGAAAAAACGTTGTTTTTTTTTTTTGTTGCTTCCAAAAGATGTTGGTCACTTGACGGTTTCTATTGAGTGACTAACCAGACCTGTTTTTTGTTAATATTAAATGGCTTGATACTTTCCGGACAGACCTTGTACAATATCAAAAACTTGTGTGTGTCTGTCACAATGAACAAAGATTGATTATTCACTATTTTTCATGTTTCTTTTTCTAATTCTTCCTGTAGAGCTATGTCAGTATTTTGGATATTGAGCAGAGGTTGGTGGTGGCTCCTCATTATCAGGTAAGATTACAAGCTTTTCAACCTGCCTTTTTTCTTTCACGGGATCAAAGAAGAGAAATGTGAAGCAGGAGAGTGATTAGATTTATCAAATTATGAAAATAATGACTTGTAATCAATCTTCAAGAGAAATTTTGATAAGATTTTAGTTAAGCTTATATTAAGGATAGAATAATGATAACAATTGGTTTATTGTTGCTATTCATTAATAAGTTATAAATAGAATCACCAGTCTGTATTTGATTTGGTTGTTATGACAACAACTGAACTGGTGTCTGTGATAGTTCACACGTGGGTTGGGATGACATGTACGGCTGGCAGAGATAAAAGAGCCCAACTGTCTGGACAGTTTGTAAAGAAATTTGACTTTGCTGAATTGGAATCTTAGTGAATGTAACCAATAAAAAATGTTTAAATTATTCTTCTCTGAGAAATATTTATAAAAGACAAGCATTTGCTCTGCTGTGCACAGCCAGAATTTTACTTGTTTTTCTACTCCCTGTAACATTCTTTAAAAGAAGAACTAATATATAAAAATAAATTACTAAAAGGAGTAATTATGTGATCAGTATCAAAATCAATATATTTGAGGCTCAACCATTATTAATTTCTGACTAGTATTTCTTTCATCTTAATTTAGTTGCTTTTCATTGCAACTACTCAGGCCGTCAGTCTATGGTAATGAGCAAACAGCACAGATCAGAAAAAATAAAGAATAAGCTCCAGGCAAGACTCAAACTCGCGTCCCGTTACCGTAAGAAACCTGCCTATGTACTGCAACTGCTCTAACGTTGGCAGAAGATCAAATCTTACTCTTAGCCCTATCCTTCATTTTTCCTTGATCACTTGACACCATATTTGTTATTGTTTTCACATATTGTTTTACAATGAAAAGCAACTAACATTGAGGTAAAAATTGATAATGGTCGATAATGCTTCATCTAACAAAAAGTAAATCAAGATGATATTTGAGACTGTTAAAAATTATCCAGTCCCAATCTTGTTTTTTTTTTTCTTTTTACACCTTGACTATGCTCCAAGAGGTTTTTGATTTTTATCAGGTTTGAGAAATTTCTTTTTAAAACTCAGAGGTTACCATGCTTTAAATATAATCAGAAATAAACCACTTTTGGTGTTTAGAGAAATTCTTATTGAAATAATTTGAGTGCATCAATAAGTCTAGCCTAATGATAAAAAAAGCATTTATCCTACACAACAAATATTTTTCAACATAACCTCCTTCTTTTTCAATGCACTTAATTCAGTGGTGAATATTAATCAAATAAATCGAACATTATACATTAGAAATTCAAAATCAAAATTCATCCTAATGACTTATTGATCAACCCACAAATAAAAGAAAACATGATAAAAACCTTTCACTTTGGTTTGTTATTAATTTTAGTTCTGTTTCTCTTATAGGGAAAAATTGTGAATTCAATGCTCAAACAGCTTAAACAATTTCAAAACAGCCCTCAGGCTTACTTGGCATACATACACAGGTAAGATGTAACTTTGTATTGAGTAATTTCTGTAAAAGACAACAAAGTCAGCACCTGAATTCTTTTTTTTTTTTTTTTTCTTAATCAATTTTTGTTTTCTTCCTCTAGACTCCTTGTAGAGCATAGGGCTGCTTGGCGGTTTTGGTAGCAAGTATGTTTTACGCGGGTGAAGTTGCTAGGACCAGGCCCAAAATGTGTGCCTTACAGGGCAAAAGAGCTCCAACTGCCCTGCTATTTACCCATAGCTTTCCCAATGCAAAGTTAATGTAAGCAGCCTTGGCTGAAACTCAAACTCTGTTTGCTGATTCTGCTTTCTGTGCCAGTAACCACTATGCCACTCCGCATCTCCAGTCAAATTCATGTCATCAGATATTTATTATCATAATCTTAAGATGTGAAATTACTATCAAGTTAGATAAAATGGCTGCATAGATTTTAATTAGAAACTTTTATCAGATCTAAATAATTAATGTCTTAGAAAGCCTCTTAATAATTTTATTACTTTAAAACCCTTGTAATATGGACAACTGCAGATTTGATCAGCCATCGCACACATAAAAGCCCTATTCTGTTAGTAACACTTGCATAATTCCTGACCTAACAATCCCTTTTTCCTGATTTTCAATGCACTACATACAGATTGAGGGCCAAAACCTGCTAAGATAAATTTTAGGTGAAAAATTGCAACATTCAGTATTTAATCAAATACTAATCAATTTTTTTTCTTGAACACCAGAAATATTTATTTAAATGCAGAAAATGATTAAAGCTAATTGATGGAATTGCAGTAAAGTCAGTGGATAGCAAGAATAATAACTGGAACCTTGCCTATGTATTCAAATGCAGTTGGTACTAAAATACACCCATAATTATTGTTTCATTTTTTTCCCTACTGCGAGAACTTGATGTTAAGCATTAGACTGAATGAAAGTTTTGTTGTATTTATTTAACAAATCCCATCTATGATATCCTGGGTTAAATAACTAGCTAGTTTTAGAATATTTCAGCTATGTTTCAAGGAATCTTGATACTATGAGGATGGATTTCTGGAGCTCAACTTGAGGAATTGAAAAAAGACAACAAATACACTAATTTTCCTTTTCTTAGATAAGTATTGATTAATTAGTGGTATCTATCCACCAATAAAGATTTATAAATCTGGTGAATTTTTTATTTTTTTTATCCATTAATTTGATCAGAAGTCAAAAGATTATTTAATATTCATGGCAGTTGTATATTTCTGATTTACAAATATAAGACAGTGTTGTTGTTAATTCTTTTCTTTTCTATTTGATTTGAGTCAGTTTTCTTCTTGTCAGTGAGTTACAGCTTACTAAAACATAACATTAAATTCAATGCTTTAACCTCTAAGTTCCCATCTCAGAGTATAGATATTTACTAAGCTTAGTCTGGCATAAGGGAAGCAGGAAGATTGTGTTGAGTCAATCTTCCAAATGGGGAGGGCCTACCTGCCTTGAAAATCAGTGAGTGAATCCTGGCTTTTTATCTGGACTCAAACACTGTCCCCCAGCACTGATGGGAAATGTGCAACTATCTTAGCCATGAGTCATTCAAGACTATATTTTTCATGATGCACTTTGAAAACTCAACAAAATATAATTTAGGATAATGAGATTTTTATGTGTCATCCTCTTTATTGGGCTCTCTGACTTTTTGCTGCAGGACGTTTCACCAACAGACGTTTTGTCGGAAACCTTTTTGCCAAAATGATGTTCCGCCAAAAATCTTCTGTTGGAAGGATATTTTTAAAAAATTTTTTTTATTTATTTATTTTTTTAACCTTTAAAAAGGTCAATGGATAAAAACAACAATGTCATCATGAATAAAAAATAACATAAAATTTACTTTAAATCAACATTAAGTTTAATTATTTTTTTGCAATATGAAATATAAATATTTTGTAAATTATCTCAAATGTGCCCTAAAGAGGAATCTTCCTGACCAGGTTCTCGCTGGGGTGATAGCTGGTGCAATGGCTGGAGTATTGCCCCTGCGGTTTCTGTAGCAAGTAGGTTTTACAGGGTTAGGTTGCTAGCCCCAGTGAGAACCTGGTCAGGAAGATTCCTCTTTAGGGTTCATGAAGCATGCTGGTAAAAGCAAATGGAATGCAAGATTACTGAACAACCTTTTAACAACAAAGGCAAAGGTTATGAACCTGGAAAATCAAAACCCTGTTTGAGAGTGGGGAAATCAGCTCAAGTGGCCGACTGGAATCCACAGAGGAAGAGAAGAGTTGGGAGGCCAAAGAGGATCTGGAGAAGATCAGTTGAGAGTGAGGCAAAGGGAACCGGCCCAGCTGAGGGTTGTTGCCACAACTGAGTCCACTGGCGTGATGTGGTTGCGGCCGTATGCTCCACAAGGAGTTTACAGAAATAAACAACAACACTTCCTTAGATGGAAGTGTTGTTGTTTATTACCAAGATATTTTGTGGATTGCTTAGTGGCTTACAAATGCTCTTGCTCAATTTCTTTACCCAGTCTTGGGACTGGCAAGATGTCCCAAAAGGAACATCTTGTCAGAAGTAATTTAGATGGAAGTACTGCTGACTTATTTTTGCATATATCTTTTTCTCCAATACTAATCCATTCAAAATTAGGGTGCATCTAGGAAATCTAGAAGTTATTAGTTTCCTACTGCTTATTGTTTTTATCTTTCTTCTTCTTCTTCTTTCAGCTGCTTTCAAGAAATGTCATCCAAAGCATTTCTCTATTACCATTCCTTTTGCATGACCTCTATAAATCCAAGTGGCAATAATGGGTAAGCAATAAACTATTTCATTATTTATGAAAATATTAACATGAATTATTTACATTTTTGTTGGTTCTTCTTTCAAAGCAATTTCAAGTTCTCTTGCTCTCTCTAATTTTATTTATTGATCTTGACTTATTTGGTACTCTGAATAAAAGTCCTTACTGCATACACAATTCCAAGGAAAGTCTTATTTTGCAGTTTATTTATAGCACTTCATTTTGTATTTAAAGATTCTCTGTTTATGATCTTTTTTCTATTATTATTCATTACTTCTCAGAAAAAAAATTTGAATCTTGTTTATACAGAGGAAGCCGCTTATTGTGATCACCTAGGGACAGGGTCTTTTAGATGACATAACTGGCTGATGACATTGAGCAAAGGATATAACAATTTGAACTATTTACATTCATTGATATAAATTTACATTCATTGTTATGAATTCATTTGTTATGTTATTAAATTCATTGTTATAAATAACTTTACATTATAAAATATTATAAATTAATATGAAATTTTTAATTCATTTTAAATAAAGTGTTTTGCACTGGCTCATTTTGATAACAATAGATGTGATTATAATAAACAGCTTCCTCTGTATGACATTATTTGACTGAGCCATGGAGAGATAAATCTGTAACCTGTAATGGCTAGTGTGGATTTTACAAGTATCCATGATTGACAGTCGATCGCAAACCTTAATAGTAGGGTTTTATAAGAAGGTAAAATTTACTAAGAGTTGGAATGGAGAATCAAGAGATGCAAATTTTCTTTTCTTAAAGCTGAAAAGCCAAAAAGTACAAGATACTGTAATTTGAGGCTTAAAGTTGTTTACTAAACTAAAGACTGGAGAATATAACAAGTTGTCAAATATGTATGGTACAGGACTTATCTAAATGTAAGAATTATATAACTGGAAAGTGAAGTTATTGAATTACGTATTGCTTGTAACTTAACTGTTATTTCTATTTTGACAGCTGTGTTAGTCTGGAGAAACTTACCAAAGAATTTAAAGACACATCAGAACAATTTCTTAAAACCTGCAACATTCTCCATGGAGACCGCAAAATTATTGAGGTCTGTACTCTTCCCAACCTTTTGTATCAAAACATACACACCACACACACACACACACCATATTTGATGATAGATAAGGCCGATTCCTTATTTCAGAAGGGAATATTAAGACAAAAATGCTTTTCCCTTAATTTCTTACATTTATCACCCAGTTTTTTAACGCCTCCTCAAATTCTAGCCAATATAGGGCTTGACAATGATTTTTTTTGTAAGTGTAATAATGGGTTCTTAAGTGTAAAATGGGTCTTGTCGATGGACGTTTCACCGAAAAACTGTTTGTCTGAAGGATATTTTCATTTTGGGTTTTTTACTTATAAATATTTTGAGACAATAATGTAGATCCATATTTCATATTGACCATTTATTGCCCGGACTCCCAGCTGTCTGCCCGAGACTTGCCTGGGCTCGCAAAATTTAATCTTAATGTGATATTATTACTTATATAAAAACTTTACCTGTTCTCATACTTTTCTGACCGAACCTTGGCTGGGCTGGTACAAAATGCTGATGCCACCACTGTTTGAAGGTAAAACAAAACAAACAATGAAATTTCTCAAAAATGATTTTATTTTACATCTTACACAACATTGGAAGAACAGCATGATAATATAAAACAAATATTATAAAATAAAATTTTAGGAATGATTAGAAATATCTGCCAGTAGTTTAACTTTAAGATCTGCAAGACTGAAGTACTTTATTGACAAATGTAAAATTTTAAACATCTAAAACCTGGCTTACGATTATGTTTAATTAATCTATGCTTATATAACTTATAGGCTATGTTATATAAACGTAGATTAATTAAACTTAATCGTAAAGTAGGTTTTAGATCACTTTTTTATTAAATTTGACTAGTTTTTACCTTCATCCTAATTTTAGTTGTTTTTTATACAACTTATTAATTCGGGCCATTATTTCTATGGCAACGAATAACAGTGCAATCGGAAATAAACAGTAAGCCTTTGGTGAGAATCGAACTCACACCTTCATTGCTGGTTTACGCCTAGCTGCTTTTACCAATTGGCCATGAAGACTTCATGGATTAGCAGAAGCTGATTTACACTTATAAACTCACTCTCTGCAACCAACTACTAGTCAAATTTAATAAAATGTGGTGTGTTACAGTCCAATAATAAAGATTAATTTAAAGGTTTTAGATGTTTTAAATTTTACCTTTCTCAACAAAACACTTCGGTTTTGCTGATAATAAATGAAATGCAGCACCAGCAAACCAAGTTTAAATTCTGGTTCAGATTGTCTATATAACATTTGCATGGATACATTTGTGAAACGCATGAATCCAACTGCACTGGCACCTCCTCATCACAATGCCTAATAGTTCACAATCAGGTCTTGGAGTTTTCCCCATTACTGGATACAATGTTAACCAATGCTACATGCTATGCTATATTTATACTTGAAGAAAAGAGACACTGCCAAGTAACTCCCCTTGTCCTCTGAAGTCATCCTATGACAGATGAAATGTTAAACTCTAACACAGAGCTTTCCAAACTCTTTGCATTTCTTTTAAATTAAAGTTTTTTGCAACACATTATTTAAGTTTTATTAACCAAGCCAAATATATAATGTCATTCCAGCAGTTCAACTGACTCAGGAAGCTAATCTTTTGAAAGGTATACAAAATTATACTTAATTTTGTGACACATTATCGGCAACACACTAAAGTGTTTCTCTAACAGCTAAGTCTAGCATGGCACTCTAACAACCCTCTACTGTTAGAATTTTGTTTATGTGAAATATTGCTTATTTGACTATGAAATCCTCTTTACAAAGTAATTCTATCTCATTTTTATTTTGTGTATTTTTTTTTCTGCAGTACATTGCCAGCCTTGTCTTGAAACAGGTGCTCAAAGAGACACATGCCAAAGGTGCAGCTGGAATTTCAGGTAATTTACTCCTCCTGCCTCTTATCTACAGGGAATGATTGATTGATTGATTGATTGATTTGTTTAGTGGCATAACAACTCTTGGT
>VCCN01002810.1:4514755-4530767 GCA_006491835.1 Architeuthis dux | reverse complement strand
AATATGTTGCTGTCCAAAAATGAGTACACCCCTACGAAAAAGATTTTGTATTTAAAATCAATAGTTTGGTCATAAATAATATATGATAATATTCGTTTTGATTGTGTAATGTTCCACTAGAAATAATAAAATCCTGTTATGTTTGGTTTTGAAGAAAATTAATTTTCTATAAAAAAGTGGTAGGGGTGTACTCATTTATGGGCAATACTGTATACTAGTAATAAAATATTTCCAGAAACAGTCATGCAAGAATTTCTAATTATGATCTTAATTTTGAAGCAACAAAGACTATTTTCTTTTTTTCTTTTTAAATAAATGTAATTGAGTGGATGTGGTTGTTAGTTTTACTTACCCATAAGATATGTAAGCATTAAGTTATTGATCAGACTCCCAAGCCACGCCAGAAAGGACATCAACCCCATGGTTACAGCGAAAAACTAGAAAGAAAAAAAAGGGGAAAAAAAAAAAAAAATAGTCTGAATGAACACGGCTGCTTCTCGGTTACAAAAAAGTAAAAAATTCAAGATTAACAGTTTTCATTAATCCTTAATAACAGGTCTGGTTAGTAACTCAATAGAAACTGTCAGCAAACAACGTTTGGTGCAGCATTCAGTGTTGAGAGTGATCAATTAAAAAATTGGAAAAGGTATGATCAATGAATAAGTTACTTCTCTCGTCTTTTGTTGGGTCACTAAAAAGTCTGTTTAGCATAAACTAATGTTATAAATTGAGGGGATTTAAAAAAAAAAAAAAAAAAAAAAAAAAAACGTTTTTATCTAGACATAAAAAGTAAATGTTTAAATTTTCAGCCCTCTAACTCCATTTGTGCTGTCTGTACACGTGATACATAACCAGGTCGGCAGAATCACTTAAAAACTGAAGAAACCTATGTGGTTCAGTTTTGGTTGATGATTTCTAATAATAAAACAAGAAAGATGAAGAAAAACTATACCAACCAAAAGAATGAATTCTATACACACAAAAAAAAAAAAGGGTAGCATAGCTAAATTTGCTGGATTTAATTATTCAATATGATTTAGCTTAGATAGCAATTATAGAGAAACCATTTATTATAATTACAGATTATGTTATCAAACGATTATTATCAAAATCAGTCGATCCCAAATAGTTTATTTAAAGTGATCACAATAAGCAGCTCCCTCTGTATCATTTCAACAAAACTTTTTAGAGCTTCATCAGTAAAGTTAAGCAACATTAAGTCAGGCTTGTATTATATGAATGTCCAGCAGATGTGATATTAAGAAAAAACAGCATCCCTTAGATACCAATATGACAAGGTAACTGACTTCTAATTTTGGCCGGTCGGTTGACTTTCTACGGAGTTCACTCCTGTGAGTGAAGAAGAGCTTGTAGTGGCGAAGGAATGCAGAGTTGAGACAAGACAGGGCACAATGGTGTTAGGCCTTTGGCCAAGAAGCTATCACCACAATGTTCCTTTTTAAATCTAAAAGTTTTTATTTTGCAAGAAAAAATGAAAATGCCTTTTGGTTTTCATCCTAACTCAATTTACTTGATGTAGATTTTACTTGCTTGTAAAATGTAGACCATTAAAAAATGATTTTAGTAACAAATGATGTTACCTTTGTTTCAACCGACTGTTAATAAAATGTGCAATGTAGATTTCACACTATCCATAGTGTCACACCTAACTACTTTACAACAATTCTTGCCAGTGATGATTCATTCTACCTGTAGATGTAGTATGGCAAAATCACAGCACACATTTCCTTTCAAAAATGTATTCAGGCATCAGTTATTGATGGGTTGGCATTGAAACAGATGGAGGCTTGCTGTCAAGGCAGGAACCCAGACGAGCAAGAGGAGGAGACGGGACTGATGGAATAAGTGGAGAGAGCGCAGACTGCAGAAGGCAGGTATAGCACCTGCAGAAGCTGCAACAGAATTTGCCGCTCAAGAATCGGGCATTAAATGACGCTACAACAGACTAATCCTTGGCACATAGTTCATTGTCTTCAGCGATTGAGGGAGGCCAAAAATATCCCCAAAAACCTATCTTCTGTCTCAAAGTGTGTTTCATGTTGACTTACCACTTTGGGTTTCTCTTCTTTGAGTGAGATCATTACGTCTCTGGCATTGATAACATGGTCCTTCACATGCAAAATCCGTTCACATATTTGCTCAAATTGTTGCTCTTCTATCACAGTCCTGGAAGAACAAACAATAAAAATACAAGCTTTAAAACCATTAAGCCGTATTGGTATCTTAAACGTTGCCTAAGAGTATTAACATGTTTCAAATAAATAAATCAAATATGATTAGCCCAGAATAGAAAAAAATACTTATTTCAAGGTTCAAAATTTGACAAAAAAAAAAAAATAAATAAAAATGATTAAATAAAATTTTTTTTAAATATACCATAGTACTTAAAGGAGGAATGTAAAATTTTTCACATTGATATTGTGAAATGAACATACATGGTAATTGTAGTGTTCAAAGAAATATATTTCTGTTGTATAGCCATCTTGGACTTCGAGAAAAAGGAAGAATATTTTTTATTGCATTAGATACATCGTGCCGTGGCGGAGAATGAAGAGTGGGAGAGAGATAATGAGAGCCGACAGACTTTTCTTACTGGGAAATTGGTCTTGTGTTCCCAAACCTAGGTGCTTTCTGTCTCTGCCTAATGAGGGTACCTGTGTGCCTTTTATAGAGTTCAAACACCCACGCTGGTTTTCCAGCCACCACTTGCAGTTCAGGGTTCAGTCTATATCCTGTTTATGACTTTTGAACACCTGTTGGACCAACAAGTTTGCACTGTAGAACCTCCACCACATAACTTGTAGCAGTTAAAAGACCTGCTATAAATCATATCCTAGCACCAGAGGAAACATTTAGAAGCCTCGTAGAGTCCATGCCTGATCAGGTAAGAGCTGTTTTGCAGGCACATGGACGACCAACACCTTATTAGGAAGGTGGTCATAATGTTCTGGATTATCAGTGTATACATAAGCAAAATAACACTACAAAACACATACAATAAACCACAAACATGCAGATTATACTCACTCATTCAAGCATATATCAATAGGTAAATCAATAAGTAACCTAATGAAGAAAAACATTCATTTTACACAACAAATATTTATTTTTCAACATGCTCCTTCCTTGTCAAAGTACTTTAATCTATACATCTCCATTAATCACAAAGATCAAAGATCATACAATGAAAATTTCAGATAAAAATTCAACTAATAACTGTGTCAATCTATTGACTTACTGATCCACCATCAAATTTGAGCACGTCACACCAATATATTTACTTCACAACATAGAGATTAACATGAGATATACATAATCTTTCATTTTAAGAAAAGTAAAAAGAATGCAACTCAAATGCAGACTAAGATTTGTGCAGTTTATGGAGAAGGTACTGTAAATAATCAAATGTGTCAAAAGTGGTTTGCCACATTTAATGTTGCTGTATGTTGTTCCATGGTTGGGTATACCAGTTGAAGTTGATAGTGATCAAATCAAGACATTAATAATCAATGTTATATGACACGGGAGATAGCCAGCATACTCAAATATTCAAATCACACATTGAAAACCATTTGCAACAGCTTGGTTATGTTGGTAACTTTGATATGTGACTTCCACATAACTTAAGCAAAAAAACATACTGGATCTTATTTCCGTGAGCAATTCACTACTTAATGTAATAAAAATGTTCTGTTTTTGAAACACATTGTAACGTAACTACAATGTGTAATACAAGAGAATGTGGAGCAAGCAAAATGAAGCCCCATTAATCATACCAAAGCCTGGTTTTCATACGGAAAAAGTGAAGCAGTATATATGGTGGGATTGGATGGAAGTCCTTTACTGGAGAGCCAAACAAATGATATGAATAAGTATTGCTCCTCATTAGTGCAATTGAAAGCAGCAATCAATGAAAATCAGGCATCTAGAATATGAGCAAAGGTGTAATATTCCATCAAGATAACACTAGACTGCATATTTCTTTGGTGATCAGGCAAAAATTGTTACAGCATGGCTGGCAAGTTTTCACTCATCCCCCATATGCACCTTTGGATTACCATTTATTCCAGTCTTTACAAAAAATCTATTAAAAAAATAAATTTCAAATCCCTAGACAACTACAAAAGTCACCTAGAGCAGTTCTTTGTTGAGAAAGATTAAAGGTTTTGGAAGGATGTAATTATGAAGTTGCCTGAAAGGGCTATCCAATATTTGCCAGCACAGGCAAAGGAAACTGATAGTTATTTTATAGTTTATTTCCTAACAGATGGTACAACAAAGTTTTTTTTAAACAAATCAGCACTGATATAACTGATTCTGCTCTGCACGAATACAACAAAAACACAGATGCTTTCTCTAATCAGTACATCTGTCATGGCAACGTATAACTCAGCTGCCAAGTGATAGTTATTTAGTAAAAACAAGAAAAGTGAGATCCAGGAGCTAGGCCTATGTGTTGGCAGACTGTGGGCTAAGATTTAAATATGATTTGACCCACAGGCAATTCTTGCCAAACTATGTCTACCTCTTTTCCGGGCAAGAGATGTTCTTCTAAAGAGTCTGGTTGTATAGCAGAATTGTGCTAAGGATCTTTGCTAATATCTTTCAGTGCTAAGCAAAATTTAAATATCTTCATTAATGGAGCATATTGATATACAGATGTGTATTCCCCAAGGTTGTATCACATTCAAAATACTCAGTCTTTTACTCTTTGGTACAACTTGCATGAAGCAGCAAGTAGTGAGGGAAAACCCATATGGTATTTTCTTTCATGGTGTTGTACATTACTTCTACTTTAAAACTCAGGTGGGTGTATTACTACTTCAACCATCTCTAAGTAAAGAAACAACCACATCATGTCCAAGGTTATCCAAACACTAGCAAGGTCAACGAAAGACAGTACTGTATTCAATGATTCCCTGTGTATTTAGTAACTTATACAAACACATACATACCCACACAGTGTTAAAGTCATTATATTGCTTGCTGGGCATGTGGTGCTGCCTGATCATATTTTGATAAAGTTTGTGTAGGAAAAAGTTCTTAAGAGCCAAGATAAAAACTATTCAAAAGGTCTTAGATGAATATACTTTCTCATTGTACTTTGAAAGAAAAGTAAAAGCATTCACTGAGGTCTTCAGCTCCCACAGGGAGCTATAGACATTTTGGAGATCTATTAATTAAATACAAAATCTTTCGTTATATAATGTAGGGGTGTATAAATAGATATTTCCAACTAAGAATAGATGCATTTTAAAGAAAAGTGAAACAAAGGTTCTGTGTTTGCAAGGGGGATTTGAAATAACGACCAAGTGATTGGCAGGCGGCTCTCTTAGCGACTAAGCCAAACTTACAAGTCTTACATATCTACAAAAATTATCTATGAAAAATATGTACAGGCTTATTTCATTCAAATAAATAAATACATTTATACTAAAAAATATATATTTTTATAATTTTTCATTTATTATATACACAATACAACAGTTGCAGTAATCATCTTCAGTCAGAATAGAAGTAAGAATGGAGTTTGGCCCTGCAGCAGCCAGCCTTGTTCTCTTTGTGATTTTCTGTTATAAAGAATATAAATATAAAATATGTCTCTCAGTTAAATGTAGATATGGTCAATTTAATGCAGGTAAATCAGGGTAACCTTTCTATAACAATATAAATTATACAAATAATAGTAAGTTACAAAAAGAATGTGCCTCTGGATGCCTGAAGATAATTCTTGAAATCTCTTAGACTAAGCAGACCTGGCAACTTCTAGTTTATAAATAAAATTTTTGTTTAATAATCAGATAAAATGCAGGCTGACATCTCCAACATTCTATCAAGTCACTGTTTATTTTGTACAAATTAAAATTATCAAATAAAAAGCACAGAAAAAATTTAAACCACTGTCAAGTTTCAAATCAATTTTAAAACTTGTCTTATGCTACACTTGCATCGACTAATTTTAATAAATTAAATAATTACTGTTATTGAAGTTACTAAGCCAAATTAGCTGAGAATAATAATCTTAGAATTTGGAGTGCCTCACTGTAGAGCAATGATGACAAAGCTAGTCTGTAGAGCAATGATGACAAAGCTAGTCTCACAGACCACTTTAGTGAGTTCAATCCTCACTGGGTGACCAACACTTGTAGCCTTGTGTGAACCTAAGCTTAGCAAATTCTCAGATTATTGCTCTTTACTGATAAAAAAATTCTAATATAAAATAGAAATAATCATTCACAACAATGAATTATATTACAACAGTGGTTCTCCGAGTCCCAAGTCACATTCTTCCCCTTGCGATCCTAGGTTTCCTCAATTTCTCCCCCATTTTGAATTGTCATCTAATAATCTTTCGCCATTATACTTTCAATTTCATGTTCCTCCTCTGACTGATATTCCTCCCCAATTCCTCCCTTGGCTAAAATTCCACCTCTGGGAGCCAAGTGTCTCCCATTTGAGAATTACTGTATTACATGAAATAAATGGAAAATGGCGAAAAAATAATAATCTTTGATGGTGGTTTTTCAAGAATGATTTGTGACCAGCATTTTCTGTTAACATTGCATTGTGTATGTCATTGGTAGATATCATAGCAGTTAATGATTTTGGATACTGGTTAGTGAGAGGACAGCAGATTAGAATTAGAGAAGGTTGTGTCTCACTAAAAACCTCTATTATTACTGATCATTAGCCAAGAGTCAAGTCATAAACATCTCTTTTAGAAGCTGGGTTGTTATTAGGTGAAAATATTCACAGATATATTTAAATTTCTATGAAAGAATTTTTTAAGAAAAGAAAAAGTAAAATTTGTTTCAGCTGAAGAGTCACTACTTTGAAATGGTGGGTAGGAGGTATTCTTATCAGCAAGATTTTTTTAAATTTTTTTTTTATTCCTGAGTGTAAGAGTCCAGTGTTATGGACAGCACACTAAGAAAATCACTGTTCATTATTAGAGTAGATATTAACTTATCCTGGGTTGATATAAGACCATGAGGATTGCACCCACTAACAATGGCCAGCAAGATTAGCTTGTTGATCATTGCTATGCGGCATACATCCCTAGAAAAAAATTTTTTTTAAAAATGGACGGCCTTGCTGATCATTGCTATATGACGTCTGTCCCAATCTTGTTTTTTTATTTTCCTATGATCTACTCGTTAATCTCAGTGGAAAAACATTCACGGATATATTTCAATGGAGATGTTTTTGTTTTTTTTTTATAGAAAAAATACTGAATTCATTTACCGGGAATAGTGTGTAGTTTTTAAACAGTGGAAATAGTCTTAACCATAGTCTTTCCATATGATCTACTCGTTAATCCAAGTGGAAACAATTTTTTTCATAGAAAAAAAATACTGATTTCGTTTACCAGGAATAGTGCGTAGTTTGAAACAGTGGGCAGGAAGTATCTTTTCAGCAAAAGTTTAATACAATAAACGGATCTGGTTAGGCACTCAATAGAAGCAGTTACATGACCAACGTGTTTTGGCAGCATGCTATGTTGGCGGTGATCAATGAATAAGATACTTCTCTTGCCTTTTGTTGGGCAGTGATCATTAAAACAGTCTGAATTTGTAGAAAAATGCCCGAATGCTACTGGACATGAACTAAGATCAATTTAGCATGAACTTAAATTGCAAATTGAAACCCCCACTAAAAACCTATTTAGGGGGAATTTTCAAAAGACAAAAAAAAAAAAAAAGAAAAGTTTTTACTAGACATAATAAGGAGTACATGTTAAAATTTTCAGCCCTCGAACTCCATTGGTGTGGCCTGTACACATGATACATACATAGCCAGCCAGCCAGCCAGCCAGCCAGCCAGACTGACTTGAAAAAGAAACCTAATGCTAACAGTTTTGGCTGACAGTTTCAAATAAAAGAAGCCTCTCCCATTTACTTCAAAAGTAACAATTTGTGCAAATGATGCAATGCCAATTAAAATTAGTATGCTTTAAACTGGATTGAATAAGAACATAAGAAATTGATGTACAAGGTATACCTTGATTAGTGAAGTTAATTTGTTCTGAAATTTTCCGTACTGTACAGAAAATTTGGGAACAAATTAACCGCACTTATAATTTAATATGTTTTTCTTTTCAGCTTATACTTAGTTATATTAATATGTACAGCAAACACTAATCCCTGTACTTTTATTTAATTAGGTCTGAGAATCAATATTACTGTGGCTTAGGAAATACAAAAGAATTTTGTCTGCAGCATCAATACTAAATATGTTGAAGGAATGAGGATTGATTAGATAACTAGAATTATTTTTACCAGTAAGAAAAATGCATACCTGCACATACTGATAATATAATTGTAAAAACTTAGAAAACACTGAAGAATATTTTAACATACAATAGACAATATAACATTAATACAGTGGCACAAAATAGCTATTTTTAATGTAACTAAACTTTGTTAAATATTTTTGTTAAGTGTTTTCTAGGTATTACAATTATATTAACACATTGTGCATTTTTCTTACTGGTCCTGTTTTCTTTAAGATTTTATGAATTTTTCTTTTTAGAATTGTTATTTGAATTAAAGTCATCTCTCCACCAATTCTTGCATTTCAAGATTTATTTCCTATACTATTTCCAGAATTTGTAAATTAATCTAGACATGTAAAAATATTTATTATTTAATATTGATATTTCCTCATGTCAGATGCAGAAAATAAAGATTTTTACAAAATATCTTGCTAAGGATAACTTGTTAGTATTAATTTTCAAGTAATACAATATAATATTGTTCTGAATTTCTGAAATGAGGATGAGGAAGTTTCGTCTAATTCAGTTCCGCAATTTAGGTGTGCATTAACTTTTTACAAATCTTTTAGCAAAAACAATAATTTGAAAATTTGCTAAAACTTTTGATAACAAAAGAAGGATACTTAGATTAGAATTATCTACAAGATGACATAGATTTTATTAAAATTGGGTGAGTTTTTCAAAAGTTATTACAAAATTAAAATCGTTGCTTTATGTAAAAACTCAACTTTTGATATACACAAACACACACATCACTGCCACAAAGATTTGTACTCAACTACAACTACTGTTTAAAAAAAAAAAAAACCATGTCGCCCCCGGGTATATTCGAACCACCAACTTTTCGGTTAATAGCCGAACACACAAACTGATTGCGCCACAAAGGCAAATAAAATCCTGTTACACCAGAGCAATTTATTTCCGAATCCAATTCACATGTTCCTGACTTTCAAAAGTCTTTTTCATTTCTCACATACTAAAATTTTCAGCCTCAAAAAATAAAAAATTATATGTATATATATTCACACACACACCACTACGAGAAAATTTGTCCTGAACTACCCTTGTTTTAAAAAAACATGCCACCCCTGGGTTGATTCAAACCATAAGCATTTTGGTTACGCCAGAGGTTTTTGTTTTTTTTTCAATTCACATGTGCCGGTCTTTTAAAATCTAGTTAATTTTTCACATACTAAAAAATAACTGAACCATAACCTTTTCCATTGTTTGCACACCATTTTCTATACAAGTTTTGGTTAGGACATGTGAATTTTGAGTATTCTACTCAATGTCTTTAAGATAGGCTTGTGGTGTGATGTGCTATTGTAGATGAAATAAACAAATATGTAGATGAAATAGAAAAGGGGATCTACTTACCAGGACTCAGGCTCATAAAAAGAAGACAGCAAAGGAACCAAAAAGTCAATGAGGCTCAAAGTCATTCCCAGGAGAGCAACTGCTGTCAGCAAGGAAGGCTCGAAATACCACATTAAACTGAAACAAAAAGCAAACATTGTATAAGAGAAACGATGGTTGAGAAACAAGTGTTTTTATGCCACATACTGATAATTGTCTTAGTTAATTGTTTTTTTTGTTTCCATCTTAGCATAGCATAGCATTTTATTAAAGAGGATTCAACAGACAACCTAACCTGGGAGGTATTCCTAGGACAGGTACACCGCCATTTTTCCAGCACACTTGGTTCCAGAACTGTGCCAGATTACCAATCTTGCTGGACCAACAGATGTTACATAATAATAATAATAATAATAATAATAATAATAATAATAATTCAATAATATACCTCTGACCCATTTATTATACACATCTCATACCTTTAAAGAATCAGGATTGTTAGAAACTTAAATTAAACAATATTAAATATGAATTAGTGGTTAAATGCAATACATTAATATAAATGATACAGTTTATTATTATAAATGAAACAGATACAGATATATTAATTAAACAAATAAAGTAATGTACTTACAAAGAATTTTGAAGTACTACCATTTCAATATGACAAATTATACAATTTTTTTTGCACTATACAATAAATCAGAAATATCTGGAATTACTGGTTGTTCAGCAATTGACAGTTGCAACATAGTGTTACCTCTTAAATACCAAGTCTATGTGGTCACTTGAAGTTGAAGGATTTATAGATGCTGAACTACAGCTTTGAAACTCATTATTTTTGGTTATCTTCTTGAACATATCATCCAGGTGAAGTTGTTTCATATGCTTTGACCTTGGGCCACTCAGGCTTCAGGAAATTCAAGTGTCCACTTGTAGTTTGTCCAGATTAAAAGTTGCCGGAAAATCTGTGCTATATCTGTATTTTGATCATACTGATTCTTTTAATTTTTAAAAAATATATTTTATTTATCTCTAGCATACACACAACATAAATCTGGTAAACTTGTTGTCTTGTTTATTCCTGTAAACTCCTTGTGGAGCATAGAGTCATAACCGCACCTAGCTTTAAGGTTTTTTTTCTGTCAGTGTAACCTTTTCTTAGATGGACTGCCTTACAGGGCTAAAGGGCTCCAAATGCCCTGCTATTTACCCATAGCTGGAGGGAGAAGTGGATTCATGCCTTTCCCAAAGGCATTAGTGCAAAGTAAATGGAAAGAGCCTTGGCTGAAACTCAAATTCGGTCTACCAATAAAATACTTAGACTACTTCAGGGATATGATGTTCAAATGTTTACTTTAGTGGGGAGGATGTTAAAGTGATCCACCACAAAATCATTTTGATTTCCCATCATGCAGTAGTTAGTCGGATGATTTCCCAAGTTAGAGACTAGATGTTCGACCCTAATGAATACTCAGTAACTTTGGCTTATTCTGTGTGTTTTCCTCTTGATATTCATATACAAAATAATACATTGATTTTGTTTATAGTTTTTTTTTTGTCTGAGTAATCTTCTCTTAGATGGACTGCCTTACACGACTAAAGGGCTCCAACTGCCTTGCTATTTATCCATAGCTTTGGGGAGAAGTGGATTCTTGCCTGTCTGAAGGTCATTAGAGAAAAGTGAACATAAACAGCCTTGACCCAAAACTCAAACTGAGTCCAGATTCCGTTTTCCATACTGGTAACTGTTATACCATGCTGTGCCAGAAATAATCTGGTAAATTAATCGCATATTGTTTGACGATGGCCAGAAAATAAACAGATCAAAATACCACAAAAACAAAATAGCAGATGCAGTTGTGATTACCAGAGATTCTTTGCAAAAGATTCCTATCACTAAATACATTGAAATTTACTGAGATTAATTAAGGTCAATTAAGAAAATAATTACTGTGTTTGAGAGATCTAAAGTTGCATTAAGAAATCAAAATAGTCATGCAAACCACACTACAGCCCTTCATTTAATAATGGCACACAGTCAAGCAAGAAACTTAAATATTTGTTTAGCAGGAATGCAAGTGCATACATGATTTGTCTTAATTTCTGAGATGAGAAATTATCATTATTATGCATTAATCTATTCAGTCTAATGTCCCCTATCTTGGTTGTTATAGTGATAACATTTAGGTCATTGTATTCTCTACACTTCTACAGGTTGTCTGTCATAACCAGTGGAATGAGATCACCTCACCCTTATGGATTGAATAAAGGGCTCCGTTCAAAATTCCCAGAAGGTTACTGGATATGATATAGGCCTGAAGAAGGCTGGAGGGTGTAACAGCCAAAATGCTGTGACTGTAACAACCAAGATGAGGATAGTAGTCCAAATAGATTAATATATAACGAGTTAAAAATAAAAAGATTAAACTTCTTATATCACATCTGAAATAATTATATATGTGAGAATCAAAATAAATTAGACAAGACCATTTAAGTATTACTTAACATTATGATAAAAATTAATTAAATCGTTCTGCTTTGTGATTTAAGGTGCATCTTAATAGATGAGAATTCCAAGATAAAACCAAAAAACAAAGTCTAACAAAAGATATTGGTTTTGTTCTGTATAGTATAATACTATATTTCTCCGTTTTTATTTTTGTTAGATGAAGTATTATAAATCATTATTATTTAAATTTTCATGACTACTTTTTACCTTCATCCTGAATTTTATTGGTTGCTTTTTATTGTAACTTTTGCTCAGACTGATTACCCTTTGGCAGTGAGCAACTGGCGTTGATTAGAAAATAAAGAATAAGCCTCGAGTAGGACTTGAACCCACATCCCCTAGCCAGGGGAAGCACCGTTTAGCCTGGTCTGCTTTAAGTTAGGCTCGGTGGCATAATTAGTAAAGCAGACCTGGCTAAACGGTGCTTCCCTTGGCTAGGGGATGTGGGTTAGAGTCCCACCCGAGGCTTATTCTTTATTTTCCAATCAACACTATTTGCTCACAGCAGGAGAGTAATCGGTCTGAGCAAAAGTTGCGATAACAAGCAACTAATAAAGTTTAAGAAGGTAAAAAGTAGTCATAAAAATTTAAATAATATTGAAGTATATTACTAGAAACAAATACTCACTAAAAGTGAGGATATAATCCTCCCTTGCTCACACAATGAATGTTTTTGATGTTCTATTGTTTAGCGAAAACATATTCTGACTAGAACGCACTCAGAGAGCGCATACCTCTGCCAACCCCATTGTCACTAGAAACTGAATGAAAGCAGTTCACAAAATAAATTTGATGCAAGGGAGGTAAGAAAATCCCTAGATCCAACCCAAAATTTAATCAGTTCTTCTTTAGCCTATCCTTCGACAAAATTTAATTGAAATTCATTGAGAACATTTGGAGATAGAATAGTTACAGAAGGTACAAAATTTGAAAGCAAAGTTTAAGAAAATTTAACTTTTGTCTAGAAAAAATATAAATTTTGTTGTAATATTTATATCTATCCTAACCAAAGACAATTGCTCTGAAAATGTCTACTTCAATTTTCATACAACTCGAGTGTTTCAAGGTATTTTGTGTTAATGTATACAGAATTTTATTCTCGGCACGCTATAATCTCTATGAGTCACCCATTCAGTGCACACCAGTTATAATATTGCTTAACTTCAATGATCAACATTCTATGACCATCAGTATCTTCCTTCTCTTAGGTTCACCATGCTTTACTAATTTATTACTGGAAATTGAATATTAGAACCTGTAATCTTTAATGCAATGCTCTAACTATTGAGCTATCACTCAAAACTCTATATTTTATGTATCAAGTTAACCAGGCCCGTGTCTTGCTTAATCTCTTTCTTTGCAGACATTACTCTACTTGATCAAATTAAAAGGTGCTCAAACAGAAGACAGACAGTATGATCTTAATACAATGCTGGACATCTTTTTGTTTGGCTACAAACCTCTTAAGAGAAGCATGCACAAGAGATGTCTTAGGTCAGCAGGTAGACATATGAATATGGTCAACAAAGACACCATCATCTCTGATAAACAGTTTTGTCAGAGTAGATGCCATTATGGTGAATAGACAAGAATCTAACAGCTCTCAACAATGCATAATGGAGATATGTATTAAGATGAGGAAACATGTTCAATAAAAATTGACAAAGAACAGAGGAAGAGGGGAATAGAGTGGTGAAAGGATATTATCAAGAATGAAGAGTCGAAATAAGTGAAGAGAAAGAGAGAATGAGTGAAGAGAATGAGAGATACAAGGGCTATGCCCAAAAGAGAGTCAGAGAAAAAGAGTTTGAAAAGCAAGTGCTAAAACACAAAAGGAAAAATAATAGTTAAGTACAAAAAGAATGAGAGGTACAAACACTAAACAATAAAAAAAAAATTTAAAAAAAAAAATAAAAAAATAAAAAAAAGTTTTAAATAATTAAAAAGAATTATTGGAAAAAACAGGTCTGGTTAGTCACCCAATAGAAACCATCACGTGACCAACATCTTTTGACCTCATACCATGTTGAGGGTGATCAATTAGAAATTGGAAATGGGGGGGGTCAATGAATAAAGTTACTTCTCGACTTTTGTTGGCCAGTGATCACTAAAAATAAGTCTGAATTTTCAACAAAAAAAAAACAAGTGTGGACAGAAACTAACGGATTGATTTAGCTTGATCTTAAACTAACGTTAAATTCTTTAGATGCAGAGTGGGATTCAGAACATATTAGACACATTGGTCTGTTTTTTACTTCAACAAAGAAGTAATCATTTGTCCACTTATTCTGGAATTTTCTCATTTCTTTAAAAAAAAAAAAAGGTTCCCTTTTTCTTAGATGAAACTTTAATAAAACGTTATTTTCCTCATGCATGCCATTCAGAAAGTCAAAAGGGCCGCCATCTGCCCATGGCTGATATAGAGTATGGTAGATGCATTTGTAGTAAGCATTTTAATCATGGTGGCAGTTTTATGATGTGAAGAGAGACAAGAGAAAAGCAATTGCTTCCAAGTCTCTAGCCAATGGCAGGCTGGGAAAAAGGATTCCCTATCTACATCAGGAGATGAAGAGCCAGAGAAATATGGAAATGACAACAAAGAGGTACCACGACTTATACGTTTCATAAAAAATGCAAGATAAACACATGCCATATACACACTTGTATTTTTGACAAAACGTTGTTCAATGAAAAATCGTGCCATGCAACAATGAAGATGTTATATTAAAATCTCTAAAGACAGTTAATATCTTTCTTGAAATCTTCCTTTGTCTGCCATCAGCAAGAAATCATATACATGTATACCTTGATTAGTACGGTTAATTCGTTCAATAATTTTCTGTACTGTTCAAGGTCTTATTATAATGTTTTTTTTGTTTTGTTTTTTTTTTACTTAGTTACATTAATTTGTACAGCAATACCATAACTGTACTACATCAAAACCCACACTAATCAAAACAACAATATTCAAGGTATTCTTGTAGAATCAGTTTCAAAAGAAATCATTATCTATCTAAATCTCCCTGTCTACTTTCATATCAATTGAAGAAAGGTATTTTGTTTTGGATTAATGGAATATTGAATACCAAAACAGGAAAATATCTTTCATAAAGATTTAATTTGAAGTTATTTTGAGGGAGTCTACAAGACTGCCTGAGTATTTGTGATAAAAAGCAACTGAAATTATGATAAAAGAAATAGTAAACAAATAAAATCAATAATAATTGACAATGCTTAAAGATAATATTAGTACTAAATACTCAAATAGGCATAGAATAAAGTATATGTACAGGCATGCACAGAAGAATACAGACACCCACACATGCTAAGGATCTCAGAATACTATAATACTTTCTGCTTGTAGTCAAGCATTAAAACCAACATTATGCCCCCCCCCCCAGTTTCTTAAAGCAATGCTATGATATATTTTCAAGAATCTATAATTCTAAAACTCAGCCTTTTCTTACTACATGCATTCAAATGAGAAATAGTATTTAAATTTGAATCAACTACGGATCTAGAATTAAGCATTTAAATGCTCAGAAATAAGAGACTTCATACGTAAAGAAATCTTGTTTATTCATCTAAAAGATGCAAATAAGTCATGTGCTAGTTAAGTTAATCATAGCATGTTTTATAACTGCCAACATCGTTAATTACTTTTATTGTCTTAAATGACAAAGAACATTGAGAGAAAAAGAGAGGAATATGAAAATGAAAATGTTGGCTTACACGAGTTACTTTTAACAAAAACAAGTTTAGAAAAACAAAAGGAGAAAAAGAATGGAGAACAAAACAAGTGACAGACTGGAGAAATGTGAACAAACATTGTGGAACCATTTTTTTTT
>VCCN01002810.1:4496550-4509663 GCA_006491835.1 Architeuthis dux | reverse complement strand
AAGGAGAGAGAGAGAGAGACAGAAGGAGAGAGAGAGAGAGAGGGAAAATTAAAAAAATAAAAAGGAGGGGGGTAAAAAGAGAACCAGGGGATAGAAGGCACGAAAATCCAGATAGGGCAGTGGAAAAAAGAAAAAGGTAAATAAGGTAGGAGAAAGAAAGAAAAAAAAAAGGAAAAAAAAAAAGAAAAGAAAAGAAAGGTGCTTAAGAGGAAGAAGAAAGGACAGTAATAGCAGCACGTCTCTTTAATAAGTGAATAACCGAAAGTTAGCCAAACATAAAAAGCTACCAATAGATGCATCAAATGGAGCAGAACTTTCTCACAAAATGCCTAATGAACATTGAGACTTCTGATAGGTGGGCTTGTACCAAAATTAGTTTAGGTGGAAAAATAGGTCCACGTGCATAAGGTGGATTTTTTTGTTGCCACCTGCTTTTTCTTAATCCTTGAAGGGTCTATTTTAAGATTTTGCCAGGTAACTGGCTGAAATAATGTCCCATGGAGTTCATTTTTAACCCTATAACACACCTGTGAACTCGAACACCGAAAAAATAGAAAATCACAACTTCTGAAGTAAACAACATACAGAGACAAATGAACACATTTTCCCATACAAGTTTGACCCAGGGAATGCAGTAAAATGGTTATTATGATTCAAACACATTTTGACTATTTCAGGACAAAACAACAGAAAAAAGAAAAAAGAAATTGAGCATAAACCAGAAAATATCAAACTAGACTATTTTTTGGTTTATGACTTTGGGTTCACAATAGCTGTAATAGAGTTAAATATGAACCCCATGGACCATTATTTCAACCTGTTTCCTGGCAGAATCTTCAAATAGACACTTCAAGGATAAAGAAAAAACAGGTGTGGGGGGGGGGAGTGCACTGTCTCTATTATGGCTTGCAGCAAAACAAATGCTGAACAGTTTTTCACGTTTTGCCTTTTTTCATAAAAGGCGAAGAAGTGGCGTAAAGCTAACTTTCGAAAAGTTGGTGTACCTGTATTAATACCCTGAAGCAACAACTACCGGATAGAGCAACAATATATTTAAAGGTTTGAAAGGTCCTCACTTATCCTGACAACATCATACAGACATTTTGGGAACATAGCGGTCATGTAATTTAGCTTTTTTAGATGCAATTGAAGAGATGCTAATTGATTTCTTCACAAGATAAGTTGTGTCATTATTATACTGTTAGAATAAAATATTCATGTGAAAAATATAAGAATTATGCATCTCCAAAATGAAACCATTTTGTCTATTCTAAGATCTCTAAATGTAAATAATTTTATTCTATATATAAAATTGCTTAATGCTTCATTAGAAATATTTAATATAAAGAGAAAAAAATTAACCTAACTTTAGATTTTGATTGCATAAAAGTTAAACTATGGAAGAATTAATGTTTTGCTAAAGAACTGCCATTGATGAGGTTAAGGTTTGTTATTTTTCTTTCAGCCTTCAATATAGTTTGTATTTTTATACAAATTCTATTTTATTTTATTAGGTTGGTACAAAAATAATTGTGTTTTTTGTTATTTTAAACTCTGATGCTTATTTTGGAATAAACTATTATTTAACTATGTTCATGGAATATACCATTTTGAATTTCGCTCTATTTATTTAAGCTGAATGTTTTCTTTTCACTATTTATTCTGGTTTATTTGAGGCTGTCAAATCAAAGATGGAAAAAAAAAAAAAAAAAAAAAAAAAAAAAAAAAAAAAAATCGAGCAATTTTGTTGTACGAGTTTAGAATGGGACATAAAGCAGCGAAAGCTGCTTGCAATATCAACCAAATATTTGGCCAAACAAACATACAACTCAACATTGGTTCTAAAAATTTTGATAAGAAGACAAGAGCCTTGAAAATGAGGAGGGTGGTGGACATCCTTCTGTGATTGACGGCATCCAATTGAGGGTCATTATTGATGCAGATGCAAAACAACTCAAGAGGTTGGAGAGGAACTAAACGTTGACCATTCAACAGTTGCACAAAATTGGAAAAGCAGAAAAGCTTGACAAATGAGTGCCACATGAGCGGAACGAAAATCAAAAAATTTGGTGTTACAAAATCTACTCTGCACTACAAAAACGATCCATTTCTTGATCGCATTGTGAAACCTGACGAAAAATGGATTCTGTACAACAATCGATGGTGGCTGGTCAGAGGTGAAGCACAAAAACATTTCCCCAAACCAAACCTGCACCAAAAGAAGATTATGGTCACTGTTTGGTGGTCGGCAAGTGGAATCATCCACTACAACTTCTTGAATCCTGGCGAAACCATCACAGCAAGTATTGCCAGAAAATTGACAAATGCACCAAGAACTGCAACATTTACATCCAATACTGGTCAATCAAAAAGGTCCAATTCTTCTTCATGACAACGCCCAACCACATGTCGCATGAATGACCCTGCAGAAATTGAACAAACTAGGCTAAGAAACTCTACATCACCCATCTTACTCACCAGACTTCTCTCCAACCGACTACCACTTCCTGCAAGGGAAGGTCTTTAACAACCAGGCAGCAGCTCAAAATGCCTTCAAAAGAATTCATTGGTTCAAGGAAAACCAGAATAAATGATTCTGAAGGTTCTTATTTTGATTAATAACTTTTATTCTAAGCCGAGATATATTGCTTTAAAGTTGATGATGAAAAACCGCAATTATTTTGGCACCAACCCATTTATCAGCATTGCACAAATTAAATTTAACTTCATAAATTTTTTAAATTCAGTCATTGATTCAATGTTAATTTTTTTTTTTTGCAATGAAATAAATAAAAAAAAATAAATAATTCTAATATAATTAACAAATAATACTTTAATGTATTGGAGTTATCTGGCACAAGGTCACAAGTGTGGGGCATCCAGTAAGGATTGAACTCATTCAAATTATCCAGGAGACTAGCTTGCAAACCACTTCTCCATTGAAATTGGGGGGGGGATCTAATTTAAAGTACTTCCAATAATTCTTAATATATAGAAGAAGACACTTATTGTGATCACTTTGGGATATAGTCTTTTAGATAACAGTAACCAGCTGATAACATTAAGCAAAGGATATAAAAATTGGAAAATTCATTGTTATAAACAACTTTACATTATAAAAAATGAATATGAAATTTATTTTTTAATTTCTAATCAATTTTAAATGAAGTGTTTGGGACTGACAGATTTTGATAACAATAACCATTTGATAACACTATCCATGATTATAATAAACAGTTTCCTCTGTATTTTTTAATATCACTTTGATTTTAGCGGAATTTTCACACAAGCTGATTTGTGACAACAAAAATATCTACAATCTACTGCTGTGCTATAAACACATCAGGTTTTCTTGTAGCAGCAGAAACAATAAGTGCATTACCAACAAAGTGACATCCTTGCTCAATTTTTACAACCATTTTTCAAGGTTTTTCAACATTTAAAAAAAATCAATTTATATAATTTATAATCCCAGGTAATCCATTTTTGTTCTGTGTTTCAAGAAAAATCTGCTATCTTCAGGATGAATAGGAAACAATTTAAATACAGGGTATTTGAGGACATATCATTACGAAGCTATTGCTTCCTTCAAAACTAATTTATATGCTTTTATTTTTTCAGATATATCATGGCAGATTATAATTTAACTAAAGAAATGAAAAGACACACTGTAATTGTTGCCTTAAGTGCAAAACACAGCAATTTAGAAATTGCAAACTTTTTGAATGTTGCCAGTTCATTTGTTTGGGAGGAGTTGGAAGCCTCCAGAGGGGATGTTTCACCTGTAGCTAAGCGGAAAAGGCATTCTCAATGTTCTGATACTATCAGGACACCAGAGTTTGTACAACAGGTCCAGAATATTATCGATGATGACACCAGAAAGTCAATAAGGGCCATTTCCAGAAGGCACTATCAGAGCTATGGTGCACGAGGACATCAGATACAAGTTGTACATAATGAGGTCAGTTCATGTCTGCAAAGACACAGGAAAACTGGCTGATCTGCTCAAAGTGGTTACTTAACAAGGTCAAAAATCCTGAAGAATCTGGCATGCTCTGGTTCTTCTGATGAAAAAAAACTTTGATCAGGACCAAAAGATAAACAGGAAAAATGACAGGTGTCTATGTGCAGATCCTTTTGAGCTCCCCAGAGTTATGCATACCAAGTTTCCAGCATCTGCGATGGTTTTAGGGGTTGTGAGTAACGAGGGACATGTCATGCCAGCCCACTTCTTTCCACAGGGTCTTAGAGTTAATGCTGCTGGCTAGATTGAGGTGCTTGAAACAGTTGTTAAGTCCTGGATTGATGGAGGAGCCAATGAAAGGCTGTACATGTTCCAGCAAGACTGCTCCTTCTCACAAAGCTCAAGTGACCCAAAAATGGATGGCTGATAATTTTCATGATCATGTTATCCCTAACATGTGGCCTTCCAACTCACCAGATTTAAATCCCCTGGATTACTACATGTGGAGCATTGTTGAGAGGAAGACCAATCAACATCCCCACAATACCAAAGATTCACTGAAGGCTGCCATTGTCAAGGTAATGTCAGAAATCAATAAGAACCATTTGATTCGGGCATGCCAACACTGAAGGCAGTTAGGTAGAATAAACCTGTAAAATAGCTAGAACAGGTGTACAAATCTTCATGAAAATATAGTTGTTTTTTTTGCTCAGATAGGTTTGATTTTCCAAAAAATTAAATTTGTCCTTAAATACCCTATGCACCCTGTAGTTACTTGTATACTAACCAAATGAAGTTCACAGCTTTTTACAAGGCACTTCAGCAACAAAATTTGTTTAACGTAACACTATTTTTTAGACTGCACAAGACCTTGACCAACATGGCACTTAGTTATAATGATGGCAAAAGTAAAAAACAAATTTTAAGTTTCCAAACATTAATATCAACTGTAAATGTAGATACATTTGGCAACTTATAGTAATAAATGTTATGCATATAAGACCGACCCCCCCCCCACACACACACACACACGTGAGGGAGTGTTCTTGCGTGAAGAAAAAAAAGAATCTTCATAAGAATTTTAAAATCAAACATTTTGAACTACAAATAATAGATGGTATTGTAAGATATTAAGACTATATTATAAGGAAATTAATATTTACAAAGCTTATGTTAAAGGACCCAGCACCACATCATTTGATAATAAAAGATTTTGTAGGTCTAAGTATATTTTTTAATACCATTAAAAGACAAACTCCAGGGAAACAGTCAAAGCATTTTGATTAGCTTTTGAATGGTAGTATTATTATATCTTATCTCAAATACTATGAGAAGAGTCTACCTTGTTTAAAGAACATGGCTTTAAGCCTGCACACTTACTGGTCTGTAGCAGTAAGGATTATCTTTAAGTTTAAATAGACAATGGTTCCAATGATAGCATTTTAGAGCAAGAAGACCAAATTACATATCAACTACAAGACAATGCCAAATATGACTCAAGGTGTGAAGAGGGAGATAAACTGAAGATCGAAAGAAGGAGAAAAATGCAGAGAGAGAGAGGGGGGAGAGAAGAGGTTAAGAAGAGAATACAGAAAAGATTGGGGGGGGACAAAAAAAAGGAAAAGGGAGAAATGGGTATAGAGATATTATGAGAAGGGGGGGGAAGAGATTTTAGAGGGGGAAAGAGATGGAGGAAAGGAACCAGGAAAAGAGTAAAAAGATAAATGAGAAGAAATGAGGAAATGAGAGTGGGAAGTTGTCCATCTTATGTATCCATGGAACAGACTGAAAAGTAAAAAAAAAAAAAGAAGAAAAAAATAAGAAATTCTTCAACTTGTGGGTTCCTTTAACAAGTCATCTCCCTGATAATAGGTTCTTAAACAGAAACTGAATGGGCAACTGGTATCAGGCACGGGGCACTTTCATGATACAAGACATTCCTTCAGCACATCAACAACATTGTTCTCAAGTTTTCTTCTCTTCACAACTTCCAAGTCACACAAGTAAACTACTTTCTTCTTTTTTGAGACAATAGATAGCAACTTCCTCTTCTTAGCTTCTTATTTTTCAACAGAGATTTCTCTTTCTTCAGAAGAGTTAAGTGATGAATTGGCAGTAAAAAAGAATGAAATTTTTTTTTTTTTTAAAAGCATTATTTAAACATTAGCGCTCATCAGTGACTTCGTTTGCTGAGAAAAAAAAAAGTTTATCCTGCCACTGCAGGCAACTCCAATCGACAAACAATGTGTTTGAATTTCACGGTTGCGTTGCCATGTCAATTTCAGTCATACATGAACAGACACACAAGTTACAGGCTTTCAAAGTTATTAAGTGCACAAAATCTTGGCATGAAAAACAATGCAGAGTGCTAAAGGTTACCTTACACCTTCATTTGAACAAAACTAGAAGAAATTTCTTTTTAAATTTAAAAGAGAACAAAACAATTTTCAAACGGGTAAGGAAATTATGTATACTTCATCATATATACAGTTATTCCTCCACCTTTTTTGTCTCAATATCTCTACATATCAGGTCATCCCATATTTGGAATCTGATAGTGATAGACTAAATGATAATTTCAGCATCCTATATGCCTAAATTATAACAATACATGCTAGTATGTACTTGTATAGTTTTAAACACGTAAGTTACGTCATCACAGTATGATTCATCTAAGTTACTAACTTGATCCTCTTAAAGATAGACATGTCTACAGGGCACTGAAGACATGTAATGCTCTATGAGCTTACAAAAGGCTATAATGCTGCAGAAACAACTCAAAATCTTCATGGTGTTTATGGGATTGAATCTTTAAGTGAAAGATTTTGCCAAAGATTGTTTGAGAGGTTTAGAAAAAGTGACTTCAGCTTAAGACATGTACCACACACCGATCATCCTCTTGAGTTTAACAATGACCTGCATTTGTCTGAAATCGACAGAAATAGTGCAGTTACAGATGAAGAATTAGCTCAAAAAATGAATTAAAGCCATTGAACAGCTGCAACAATTCAGAAAATGGGTTCCCCCCATTATTTGACAGAAACCAACTGTAAAGCAAGACTGGAGATCTGCACTTCTTTGCGCTCTCATGAATGCATCTCACCATTTTTTGAAAGATTAGTGAATGGTGATAAAAAAAAAAATATTTTTAAAGGGATATTTTACAAGATTGTAAAGCGATGCAGATAATGGCTGAGTGGGAGCAAAGGATAAAGCACAACCCAAAATGGACCTCCAGTCAAGGAAAGTTTTGGTAAGTTTTTTTGTGAGATAGCATTGATGTGGTTCACTTTGAGTTGCTACCAGTCAATGTTACAATTATATCAGTTATCTCTTGGCAGCAGTTTGAGCATTTAAACACTGCTTTGAAAGAAAAGAGTCTCAGTTTGATCAATAGCAAAGGTGTGGTGCTCTATCATGATAATGCATGGACCCATCAGGAAGGATCACATCTGAAAAAAAATGAAAGACCTCAGCTGGGAAAAAATTTAATACCCACCTTATTCACCAGATCTTGTTTGATCTGATTACCACCTATTCCAGAGTTTACAGAACCATCTTGATGGTCAAGTTCTTAAAACAGGAAGAGGTGGAGGTGGAAACTATCCGCTCTACTTTCTTTTCTGACAAATTAAAAGAACCTATGTTATTATGAAGCAAGTTGTTAATAATGATGGAACCTATGTTAATGAATAAATTTTCATTAAAACATGAATTTTTGATATTTTTTTTCTGACCTCAAGTTTGAACATTACTTATGGGATGACCTGAGTGTGTGTGGAAAATGACAGTACTTCTTGGTTTAAATGAAACTCAAATCCACCAAGCTTACTGAATTTGCCACATAAACAAGTACTATTATGTTAATAACCCTTGCAGGAGTTCCTGTCCACTGAAAATTTCTATGCACAATATATAGATTTTTCGCTGAAACTTGCTAAACCAAATTGGAGATTTAAAAAAAGATTTTTAAAAAGTGTTTAATCATTAAATTTCACTTGGTCATTTTCATTAATAGTCCTGTAAGTGATCTATTAATTATCTTAATATATTAGTTTATTAATTATATTTTATGGTGAGAAGTTAAAAAACAATCTAGAAACCAAATTTAAACATTCTATGTGGCTATGATTAAGGAAAAATTAATATTGTGATGCTAAGTTTAATCAACTTGGAGTTACTATAAATTAATTTAATAAATACAATTTTTGTAATCTAAAAGACCCTGTCTCAAAGTGATCTCAATAAGCAGCTTGCTCTGTATCTGTTGTGCAACGAGGTTGTAAATAATAAATAAAAGGGCAGTAGAAATTGCATCCCTAATGTTATCATTAACCCATTAACTGCGAATGACAGGTATTTCCGTCATTGCTGTTCTATGGTTAACTCATTAAAATTTCCATTTTATTGTGATTGATGGCAACTCAGTTCTATTGGAGTCATGGCTTTTATCTTGCAACAGATTATCTTGCAATGGCCAAAGGCTTTTATCTAGCAATGGATAACTATTACTCTTCGCCACCTTCCTCAGTTACTAGGTTAATTAATACTAATAACATGATTTTCTCATGATTAGGATGTGATGAGCCAAATGATGAAGTTTAAATAAATGAGGCTTTAATTATTAAGGAAAAATCTGACAATAAAGTTATTTGAAAGACTGTGCAACTTCATAATCTACCAGGATTGAAAGGCTGAAAATTACTGCTCAAATATAATGAGCTTCAATATCATTTTTATGATGAGTGTAAAGTTTCCCGGTTTGTTAATCAAATAATGATTATCTATAAATGTTTTTCAAAGTTACTTTCATTCAAAACATTTTCAAATGTGTCTTTTTTATCAGCAAACTGAAAAGCCACTTCAAACACCCCACTAATCCCATATCCACCTTTATGTTTATCCAACCTAAGAATGCATTATTTTTTGTTTCATATGCACTTTTAACATACTTTCTTGATAAACAATTTAATAATATGCATGCAAATTTCATAAATGGGGGGGGGGGGAGACTGTAGCAAAATAATTGCATTTTCTTGCTTGCTAATAGCAACTGATAAAACATGTTGAAAGAATGAAAATTATGTTTATCTATATCCACAATGATACTCATGCTATTAACAACAAATGCCAACCTTTAAGCTAAAAATACAATTTTGTTAAGTTGACAGTCATTTCAACAGAATTTTTAAACAATAGAGAAACACAATTCAAGTCTGAAAAAGAAGAAACGTAAAACTACATTATCAAGAGAATAGAGTGGCAAAGTGTTGACGTCATCGCCTGGCTTCCATCATCAAAAAAGTAATACTGAATTAGCATTACAGAGTTTTTGCTGGTTTCTTTTTTTGGTTATTTCTACCAGAATTTTGCACATTTCATCAGTATAGGACAGTCAGTTTATACTTATATTATTTCATTCGGTAAAGGTACCCATGCTGTTTTCAGCATTTTAAACCATTTAGTGAAATTGCTACGCAAGATCATATGTGTAATGTTCTTTTGAGATAACTTTATTTCTTTTACAGCATTCTTTCGACATAGAAATTATTTAGATATATTTAATCAGACTGTCCTGATGAAATTTGCAAAATTCTGGTCAAAATAACGAAAAAGACGACAAAAAAAAAAAAACAATCAAAATCTCTGTAGTGCTAATTCAGCATTACTTTTATGATGACTGGAGCCAGAAGCCAGGCGGGACATTAGACTTTGGCGTGAGTGATTTTGTACTCACAGAAAGGCGAGTGTGGTTGGGGCCAATACGAGCACAGGGTGGTAGGGTTTTTCCCATTGAAGGATTGAGTTGATACGAATAAGAGCTGCTCGCCATCCTTCTAGATTTTTCATAACTTCATTCAGACTGTTGTCAGGCTGGAAAAAATAATAATACTTTTATGCAATTC
The DNA here is from genome assembly GCA_006491835.1 of Architeuthis dux. Taxonomy (NCBI): domain Eukaryota; kingdom Metazoa; phylum Mollusca; class Cephalopoda; order Oegopsida; family Architeuthidae; genus Architeuthis; species Architeuthis dux. The sequence goes on along the minus strand of VCCN01002810.1, from coordinate 4,499,793 downwards.
AATCATTAAATCAAAATCATTCATTCTCTGCTAAATTTCAAATTGAACCCAGTAAAAAAAAAGTGAAAAAAAAAAAATGTTTATCCTAATAAAAGACTGTATGATGTTATATTAAATAATCAAAGATCAAAAGTTAAGCCAATAACAAAAGATTTTTTTACAAAGACTAAATGAATAATGTGGCCTGCATTTCACAACAATCCCAGTTGGTTACTCACAATTTTATTTAACATTGCAGATTATTAAGACTAATATTAAACATAAGTTATCAAAAATAAGATATTACACATTTTCGTCGACCATTAAGTCTGATATCAAGTTATTTCTTTATATTTAATTATATAACAATTTTTATAACCCCGTTATATAAGTGGATGTGAACTGCCTTATAATAAACCATTAAAACAAAACAAATAGATCAGTAGTCTGTCAAAAACTAGGTCTAACTATTTAGCTTTATGTTAAGGCAAAAAAAAACATACTGAAAGCTAAAATTGAGGTGCTACATACAATCTGAAAGTATGAAACAAGATTTTATAGGAATAAAAAAAAGAAAAAAAAAAAAAAAAAAAAAAAAAAAAAAGAAAAGAGACGAGATTCAATTCCAAACCCAGTTTTGATCTATTTTTTTTTGTTTTTAAAAACTATGTCAGTAGTCAGTCAGGAGTATAAAGACTAGGTACTAGGTCAACTACGTTAGTCAATAACTAGGTGCCAGCTATGCTAGACAGTCACAACTGTGACAACCTTGAGGGTTAAGAAAAGAGTATTGGTCTGGGTCAGTTATTGAAAATAAGCAATTGCCAAAACAACTTTTATTTACAAAGAGAAATAAAATTCCAGTGTCCTGGAGGAATTTGCTTTACTTTCAGAAAATACAAATGGCTCTTTTGTTTGCATGACCAAATAACTAATATTTTATTGATGAGAAACACATTTTCCCCTCAAGAGAGAAATCTTTTTGCAGGAAGTATTCCCAAAGGTATGGTTTTAGCAATCATCAGTTTTACATAATTTTATGATACAACCAAATGAATAACCCAATCTAAAACAGCACTTTACTGTTGGGAAGACCCAATTCAACACGGCCAGCCCAGTGACACTATTTAAGCGCTATGACCAGTACAGCATGGCTGTTTTAGCACCGAAGGGTAGCATTTTGTAGAACCCATCTGCAAAACAAAATTTTGTTTTTAAAATTGTCAACAAAAAATAAATCAATCACTTTTTGTTTTTACTGTTTCTATTTAACACCATTTTTTATAGATACGAGTTAAATAGTTTGGGTTTTTTTTGGATTAAATTATCATTTTACTATTATCAAAGGTATTTTCTTATTTTACGATAGTTGCAATCGAAAATAAAATCTGCCATAGTCAAGTCTGGTATACATGAAAAAATTAATTTTAAATATTAATGTCTAAATAAATAATTTAAATACAATTCAGCTAGTAACTACATATTAGGCTACATACTTATTGATCCATCCTCGTATAGTTATATCAAATCACATTGCAATTTTATTTTGTCTGTCCATGAGCGAATAAAAGTTTATAATTTTGATTATTAGATTATTGTTTATGTCATATAAATGCATCTTTATATAATCTTGATTTCAGTAAACATCCAAGTGTTGACAATATCAATTCACTCACATACAGATATGAAATAGGATTTTTTGCATCAATACAACTATACAATATCTTTATTCTGTTGAATGTCCCCACCATACATATTTTAATTGTATACAATACATAATAATATACAAAATATTCTCTGCCATCCTTTAAAGAAGAGAATAGGGATTTGAGGAAATACCTAGATAATATTTTGTATCGAGATGTTATTTAAAAACTTCCCCAATGTCGATTGTATTAAGGTTTAGTAGACAACCCTGTGACACGTTGAGTCACCCTTTGAGAGAAAATTAGTAAAAAGAAAAAGAAAATCTGATGCGACCTGGATTTATTTTACTCATTTGCAAATAAATAAGGGAGACTATTCTATAATTAGCATTTAATAGTTATCTCCCTTGACAAATCGGTCATTATAATATAGATAATTACAAGCATGAACTATTATTATTCAGTTGCAAATCACCCGGATTTTTTTTTTGCATTCTTTAAGTTAGCACATTTTATGGGTACCTTAATTCAATTGAGATTCAAAAGAAAAGAGTTCATTTTTGACTTGTCTGTCGTCGAGAAGTTTTTCTTTGCTGCTGGGAGAAGTTTTCTCCGAAGAGGTGTCATGTAATAGACACTGAGACTTTGTGCCCGGCGGTCCTCCCGTTTTGAAAAGACAGTATTATATAGATAGAAATCAGATCCTCATTATCGGGGTGAGCACGAATACAGACCCCACACTATTATTATTCAATTGCAAATTACCTTCAAGTTAGTACATTTTAGGGGTACCTTAATCCAATACCTCTGGCTACAATGCCCCGTTTTGGCTACTTATTAGGTCACAAACAGATAAATCTTGACTTAGCCTTTAAGAGTATTACATGCAAAAAATACATTTCTATCTAATTATAATATTTATAAAAAAGATGGAGTCTGTCTCTAGGTTGAGTTAGTTATGCACTTTCCACCAGTGACAAAGATTGGTGTTTGAGTCCCAGTAAAAGCGAGGACTTTAAATGCTGATTTTCAAGGCAGACAAGCTGAAAAATTGGTACAACACAATCTTCCTACTTCTATACACTCCAATTGGCTTTGTGCTGTACTAAGCTTAATAAATATATACAAGAAGATGCAAGAGCAATGATTTAAAAGGAAATAAAATTATAGGTAGTCAGTCCAAGTGCAGGTACATGCTGGTATAGCTCAATGGTCTGGTGTGCTTCCTACTTTTGTAATTGGAAATTACATGTATCCTTTAAAGTGTGAATTGTTTTCTTTCTTTTGACAGCTCAAGCTTAAATTTATTTTACAATACTAGTCTGTTTATACAAATGGGTTTCATGTCCATAGTTACCTCAAATGTGAAAGCTCAACAAAGTCTTATTTGATAGGCAGTGTAGGTTTTGCAAGGTAAACTGACATTTGTCAGAAATTCAAGTGGGAGTGTGACAGCCAGGTGCACCGTGTGTAGGATGCCATATGTAAGGCAGCTTATTTTTATTGGTACTGATGATATAAATGAGGTTAATTATTGGCATGAGTTATGTGAATACAGAGGAAGCCATTTATTATGATCACAAATAATGTTATCAAACGGTTATTGTTATCAAAATCA
>VCCN01002810.1:4462694-4474609 GCA_006491835.1 Architeuthis dux | reverse complement strand
AAATTAATAATTAAATATAATTAACCTAAATTATAGTTTTCTCTAGGATGGTTAGTATATAGAGCTTTTAGTATTCAGAAATATCAATCTTAATTTATATGGGACTTTAAATCGGACAATTTTCAGATCGAACATATCTAGCAACCCATGTCCTGGATAAGAAAAGGTGAAGGCTTTTTTGGAAAGGCCCTAGCAATAATTCTTATTTAAGTCACAATCATGAAAGTGAAAATGTGAAGACCTTTTTGGAAAGACCCTAACAACATGTTTTACGGGTGGCCCTTGGGGTTAGAAAGCCTTTTGATTGCTGAAAGGCAAAAATTTACTAGACAGGCCAAAGAAAATCAAGACTGATAAATTTAGTGATCAACAACTAGCAACAGTCAGTCAGCCATGAGTGGCCAGAGGCTTTTGGTAGGACCAGATGATGAGCGAAACACAAGCCAGAAGACAAAGAATGACCCAGCGTGTTACATTAGCGACATGTAGATCATCTTGATCACAGTCTTTTTTGTTTTTCTCTTACAATGAAAGTTCAGTTAGCCTACCAGAACATACACACGCAACAGGTTTCATCACAGAACAACTGAACACAACCAAAACAGATGGTTGGTGAGTATTTGATTACAATAGTCTTGTTATTATAAGATTTATCAACCTTTTTAACATATCAGTTTTATTTCTTTTGTCACTTAATGTCAAGGTCATTTGAAGAGAGTGAAAATACCATATAACATCTAAATTACTACTAGTCTGTTGGCTCGGCTACTGCAGTATACAGATATGGGAAATTTTTGTTATTACATATATTTTTTTAATTATTTGTGATACTTTTGTTTATTTACAATTTTATACTAAGTATAATGTATACACTTCATCCAGGTTATATACAGGAGTTCAGATTCCTGTCTAGCATAGATTACCTTCCTCTGGGGTTCGGATAGGCTATGAAAAAAGTAACCTGCGACCTGTAAGATGCAGAATAAATTTTCAAGACATATTTGGGGGAAAAAAAAGAAAAAAAAAAAGAAAAAAAAAGAAGATTTTTTTAAAAATAGTGCCTTCGATCTCGTGATATGATAATTTATATTAACATATTTTCAGTGTGTAAAGACTCTTTGCACTGCTGCAGTTATAAATGGTCTTCTTCATCATCTAAAATAAATAGATTTTTCAAAAGGAGCTTAATCCCTAATCAGACATCAATCATTACATAATCCCTTCCAAGTTGCATTTTCAACCAAAACTTGACTTGAACCTTAAAAAGCATGGGTGGAAACATCCCAAAGGCTGAACAAGACAACACTGAGTGAACACCATTCCTCAGGACCTTGACCATATCAACATGCCACTCTACCAAACCAGGAAACAGGCAATAAACATGGGACTAATGGAGAAGGGTCTGTCGGCGTGTAGTCGTTACGTTGGAACCCCAGCAGGCACCATAGTTCAAAATCAATTCATTCACTACCCAATGATGGAAAATAAAGAAAAGAAATTTACTAATGTCTATAGTTTTGAGAAGGGTCATTAGCATTCAAAGAGTTTTGCGGAGTTTAACTCAATGTGGATTCCACTACTCAACAGGGACAAGGTATGCAAATCCAGGCCTAACTAGGAAAGGAAAGCAAAACACCCAAATCCAGGCCTAACTAGGAAAGGAAAGCAAAACACCCAAATCCTATGTTATAAGCTTTGCAACCATTGGAGAGAAAGATTTGTTTACCACCATCACATTCAGATAGTACACCTGAAGAAGACCATAGAATAGATCAGCCAAAACATTATGTTAACAACAGAAACAATGAGGAGTTCAATGTTCCGAATCTCTTTGAAATTTAATAATGTTACAACAGGTATAAAGTGTCAGTGTAGTTTTTATTTCTCTAAGTTACCCAAAATAGCCACTACTGCTGGCTGCAACTGAAAACATAAAAACGATAAGTGGTGCTTATTTTATTTAACAAAAAAAAAAAAAAAGAAAAGCAAAAGCATTTCAACATTTTGAAGGGCACAGGGTTGTGCATGGTGTCTGTCTGTATTGGTAGAGAAAGCTACATTTAACTGTACTCTTTCTTTATAGTTATTTACAACAAATATTACAACTATTATGAGTTATTTAAAAATATTTCTGATACTTAAAACAACCTGAAAAAGTAATGAACATCGATAATGAAGACAAATGAGATCAATAGTGAACGATAGGAAAATTATGGTTCGTTAATGTAAAGCATTTAAAGACTATAGCAAGTGAAAGATTTTGGTATGTTAACAACCGACTTATTTCCATCTCTTGAGTTTAAAGAGATAAATGCAGACATACTGATACAAACATGAATTTGGTTCATTCGATTTCAAAATCAAGTAAAAGAGCCTCATATTTCCTTCTTTCTCTAAATGGCTTCTTCAGAAAATAGTATTGATCAACAATAAGGAATTAGGAGGTATTGTCAATAGAACTGGAGATTTCTAGAGGGATAACCATTAACCCATCAACTGCAGTTGACGGAAACTTTTCTCATTGCAGTTCTATGGCTAGCTCAATAAATTTTTGTTTTATTGTGATCTATGGTAGCTCAGTCCTCTCTGAGTCAGGGCTTTTATCTTGCAATGGACAAGGGGTTTTACTTTACAATGGATAACTATTTACTTGTCACCTTCTGCAGTTAATGGGTTATTGAGATTTAATGATTGAATTAATGGATGGACTTCTCACGGCAGAAGATAATGTTATTGTCAGGTTATACATACACACAAACTAGCAGTCATTTCTTCTAAAGGTGTCATTTTTCTATATATCTGTCTACTTGTACACATGAAAAATTTACATAAAACAATCCTTTTTTTTTGTTTAAATAATCAGTCACCACAGAAATGTATTTTTTTTACTATGAGAACCATTAATATTTCAAAATTAATAAAATATCAATATAACAGGTGACACACAGTGTAAAAATGTAAAGTAAGAACTATTGTTTTAAAAGAGAAGAGATCATTTTTTCGCCATCATTCTAAAATAATTCCACCATAAAGAAATACTACCCTACTGCTTAGCTTAGAATATTTATTTTCGACCAAAAATCATTATGTGACACTTCCATCAAAAATCTTTTTTTCATAACAGCTGAAATATGATGAATGGTAAACAAAAATATGTTCCCGAGATGTCTAAAACATTGATGTTCAACATCTCATCACGACGATGGCATTTATAGTAAATAATAATCTATTGAAACAATGTTTTGATCTAGAGAGATAAATAGTAAATAAAACCATAGTTTATATTTAAAAACAAGACAAGTCTTGTGATGATTTCAGAATGAACTAGCAATTGGATTAGTCATCTATCATAGATTTTACATGTGTACAGGTACTGACTACAGTGGGTCATACGACGGATAAATAAGTCACTTGACACTAGTTACTAAAGTCAAGTTATGACGGATTTAACCAACTAATTCAATTGTAACTACTTGTACTAATATTAACACGCAGAAACAATACTGACTGAGCTAAATAATCAACTGCTACTACGGCACTTGTTTTTACTGACGAACTAACATTTGAGCATGGTTATTTTTCATGTTTTTTAACGTAAAACTGGCATAGATCATCCACAGGTTAGAAAACTTAACTTGAAGAATGAACATTTACAACCATTAGCCAATTGCTTATTAAATATTTACCTTTTTTTCTTCTTACAATTAAACAGCACGAACAAATATATAGAGAACGAACTGGAAAATAAAACTGTTTTTGTTTTGTTTAAACAAATAAAAATAGGTTAATTGAAAAACCAGTAAACCACCCAGGAAAAAAAAAAGTAAATACATAATACATATTGTTATTGCTCTGAATAAACTAAATTGTTTTTATTTGTGCGCAGTTTTTAACACCGAGTGTACGAAACTTTACAATCGGGACTACCTTCCCTACACTGTACCAAGCTGTTTACCACTGAAGTTAAGAGAGAAAAAAAAAACAATCAAATAGTTACAAAACACTAACAGTATATAGCTAGGTTCCTTTAGAATTTCTAACAGTTAGTTGGCAACTATTCCCCCCCCCCCCATTGCTTATTGTTGCTAACAAAACGACAAAAGAATGTTTTCGGTAAAAATAAGTTCAGCTTCCTCATTCTTCTTCAACTCGTCATATCTGGCTACCTAGGATTTTCATATGATTTTAACAAGTAAAAGAAATCAACCAGTTGCTTCTTTGAGAGCCTATTTTCTCGCCCTCTAACTACCTGTATGTTTCCATTGTTATATTTATACACCAAACACGCAATTGCGTATGTGTAATATTTTTTTTTTAATTTAAAAAAAAAAAAAAAAAAAAAAAAAAATTTAATCGCATGACAATATAATAATAGTAGTTGTACCAAGTACACGAGAACCCTATTGACCAATAATTAATGAATAAAGTTTTTGAATTAATTGCATTAAATTTTAATGACAGATTCAAAATCTATTTTATGCAGTTTAAATAATCTTTTTTCTTCTGGAATGTTAATTTAACTTAATTTGAATTTCGGATATCATTTTCCGCATAGATAGTTTTCGAGTTTTTAGAAAGAGAAAGAGTGAGTTGTGGAGTTTAATCTACATTAAGTTGTTTGGGTTTTTTTAAACTCGAGATCGGAATTCAGTTGTTTTAAGTTATTGAATAGAGAAGTGCCTAATTTGACAGGCCCCTAACCTGGTTGTTAACATTCATTCAATGATCAAGAAAGAACTAGAAGATATCTGAAATAATGTTGGGAGAGGAAAGAGATGGATAAAAATGTTAATTGTTAAGAAAATAGGTATAATCCTCGAAATGATTAAAGTTGAATCATTTCAACAACAAAAAAAAAAAAAAACAAAAAAAAATCGAAACCATACAACGGAAATTTCCAGTTAGATTTCTTTTGAGACTAAGAGACAACGTAGTTAGTGGATCGATCTTGAGAATGAGGAAGAAAGATCAAGAAACGGAATAAGTGTTTACTGTTTAATATCAACTGATTCAAAATGGTCTAAGAATCAATTGATTGGTTGTACAACTTGTACGTATATTTTTCACTTCCATGATGTCGATGACATTTCCATATCGGAATATTTTCCGATCATCAGTAGTTTACACAGGAAAACGGTTGTTGTTGCATAAAATAGATGAGTTTAGAAAAAAAAGATATCAGTTCCTTGTTGTTTTACTTCCCAAAATAAAATTCCACAAGTCGAACAGCTAAGACAAAGTACAAAGATCATAGTTTTACCAAATGAAAAAAGAAAAAAGAAAAGCATCTTAAGATGATCTTATCAATTTTTCAATCAATGCCATAGTTAATTTAGTTTCTTTTTTTCACCTGTTCATTTTACCAATTATTCTTTTACAACATACCTAAACTTTTTTCATCTCAGGAAGACAGATTTCATTTATAAGACTTATAAAATGAAACAAAGAATCATGTTGTTAGTTAAAACCTTGTTATTTAAAAAATTATTTTCCAAAAATCATGTTTGTAATTTTTAAAGTTGTTTAGTTTAACAAAAGATAATTGTCAAGATTTGAGAAATCATACAATATGTAGAAAACAAGCAGGTTTAAGTCTAGAACAGGTGAGAAACATCAAGAAACTGAAACAATTTCTTTTTCATTATTGTCAAAGAAATTCAATTATACACAATTTTCAACAAAGTACACAGAAGTGTCAACAGTTCAAGATACGTTATGGAAATGTTGTCGAGAAATATTTTCTTTTACAAAAAATTGAAAAATAAAAGAGTTTCTGAAAACTTGTTGACTTCAAGGATTTTATTTATTTATTTTTTTACTATCATACACGGCGAAGGCTATCTTTTGAGAACATTATTAAATGCAGATTAATTCATTTTTTGCAATTTTAGTTTTCTATACGAAAAAGGAGTTAGTCCATTTATTTCTAATGAAATTCATTCTATTTTCAAAATTCTCATTCATTTTGTTTTATTATTTTTTTTTATATTCAAAAATTAACCCGATAAACTAAAAAATATTAGCAATCAATTCAATGTTTATGGACATTGCTATTTTAACTTGATGAGATCAAGAGTTCAAATCCAACGAAAGTATTTTTTCATATTTATTTCAAATTTGGATTGGAGTCTACGAAATATCACATGTCATGATCAAATAAAGATGAGATTTCAAAAGTTAAGTTTTTTTTATTCAAAATTTCAAACATCCAATATAAAAAATCAACGAAATTAGCAAGAGACAACACTAGACAAAATGAATTAGTGAATATTTAAACTTATTTTCATTTTGATTTCTCTTAAAACTAACTGTTTCTCTTCACAGCAGTGCTAGTGCTTAGCTTTAAACTGAACTATTATTATTGCGTAGACAATTTTAAAGTTAGACCACATCGACTATAAAGAACAGCGATCAGTGAACAAATACCAAATATGTCTTAATTTCAGACATCAATAATCAGTAATAGAAATCTGTCTTTTTCTTACCTTTTCCTCGTGCAATTCATGACTTGTTGGTTCACACTCACCCGCCATTTTCGGTTGTTTTTTTTATGCAAAAAGCGAGAGAAGAGAAAAACTCGCTGCTGAGCTGCTCTCTCAACTGGGAATGATAGACCGTCAACCGACGCGTTCGTTTTTACATACCAGTTATTCCTGGGAATGACGGAAGTCAACTTGACTGTTCGTTTATTACAACCATAATTCCGTCGGAATGACGTCAGGTCCGAACTCCTCCCTACCCTTACTCAACCTGACTAATCTCTTTCTTTCTTTCCAGTTTGCCTTTTCAATTTTATTGTCAAAAGATGTACCATTAATGTCTACTATTGCAGTATAATCTAGTCCTGCTAGTTGTTTTGTGATTAATTACTTTTTTAAAAATAAAATAACACACGTTTTTCTTACAGTTCACTGATGTAGTCACTACATATTGGTAGTTTTTGTCTTGTAGATAATGTATGGATGGGTCCCATTTACTGAAATGTATCATTGGGCATCTATGGCATATCAGCAAAGTTGAATGCTTATCATGTAGTTTATCTTTTGGAATTTTACAGTCTAGCAGCACTTTTAATATTTGCAATCTTTTTGATATGGTATGACAGCAATGTTTTCTTGCCTAAACTTCATTTCAGCAGATTACTAACCAGCTTAGAGCCAGAGATACTTTTTCTTTTTAGCTTTGGATCATTTTACACCATTAAAAGGCCCACTTGCAGTGATTCTAAAGCTAGAATTTTTCTCCTAAGGTGAGTTCGAACTAATGAGGAGCACCAAGAAATTTAATCCAACTTTCTAACTATAGGTTGAACAACTTTAATCCAGCATTCTATGGCCCACCAACTCCCATGGTACGGCACGTTTTGAATCTGCCGCCATTAGTTTGTGAATTTGCCACTAGGGCGGTGCTGTTAGCAGCACTGCGGTGCCTAACTTAATTTACACTGTAGCCAAGTGTTTTGGTGACATAGTCCTGTTAATTTATTCAGCTGTATTTTAGCCCTTCAGGATGTCATCCAACAGGTGCAGAAGATGGTGCTAGTGTTAAAAAGTGTAAGCATAAAACATTATCTATGTTTGAAAAGGTGGAGTTACTAAAATAATTAGATGAAGGAACTTCTGTAAAGAGTTTGTGCGAGTACTATGACGGCGGATCGTCTACTGTGAATGATTTAAAGAAACAAAAGGAGCAAATTTTCAGGTCAATTTCTGTAGTCCGGCAATGGCCAGATCCCAAGCTAAAGAGGTTCCATCTAAACTATCACTTATTGACTAAGTAAAGATATAGAAACCAATACAGGTTTCCCTTGCTATACCAGTGGTGGCCATCTCCAAACTTCCAAAAATGAAGACACTCTACTCCAGGGTTCTCAACCTATGGTCCACAGACCCCAAGGTTCCAAACCTGGGGGCCACAGACCCGTGGAAGTCCACAAAAGGTATTACTGGAGGGGATTTCCAAATTTCCAAAAAGGAGGATATTGCAGACTGAAAAGAAGGACTTGGACAGATTGACTCTCTTGGACGTCTTGTTAATGATGAGTTGTAAATATATAAAAGTTTTGTATAAAATATACAAAATACTTAGAAGAATTGTTGATTTGTCAAATATCACTTTAATATATGAATGCGATTTTGTAGTAATTTTTGTAAAATTTCAATTTATTTGAAACAACTGTACATATTACATACATGCATTCATACAGTATATAAATGTAGTAAAAACGTCTCTTTCAAATGGGAGGACCGCAGGGCACAATGTCTCAACTTCTTCTGCATGACACCGGCAAACGCACTGTTTTTCTTCGAATCTTTGCTTCTACGCCAACAACGTTCATCAGACCGCAGCCAAAAGCGAATTGTTATCACTCCTCCATTCGGCCACTTAGGAGTGATTCAGGTGCCCGTATGTGAAGTGTCTGACGCAACAAAACATGAGAGGGGAGCCCGGATGTTCCAACAGCGCCGCAGCACGATGTTTCTTCGGCTGTGGTTGGGCAGAGGGTTCAGGTTCGAGCTCGCAGTTTGTATTGGCAGCACAATAAAATAAGTAAATCACCAAAATAAATTCATATTTATTTTTACTCCGCGATCTGCAATTGTAAAAAAATTAGGAACATAAATTTTATCTGACACTTGAAAGCAAATACTCTTTAAGCAGAAACTCAGCTAATCGGAATCCATCTAAGAATTTGTTTCTCCGACAGCCCCCATGTTGACAAAATCAGAGCAATGGTCAATTAATAAACATCTGACATCACAGAGTATATTGTCTGCCTCACTATGTCTCGTCGCCAAAGTGAATTTGTTTCCCAGCACTGGCTACATAAGTTGTCTTTAGGCAGATAAGAACCCTCATTAACTTTTGAAAGAAAAGGTAATCTTATTGGCAGGTTAGCTTGAGTTGTGTCTTAGTAATCCCCAAAACATAATAAATTATATTTGTATTTAATGATAACCCCTATCATATTAATTCCTGAAGCTGGCGATTCGCCAAATGTAGATAAATTATAAGAAGTGATAAATAAAAATAATTATAAAAGCACAAACCTAATAATGGACCAAAAATCAGAATCATATCACAAGTTTTTTAGTGCCTAGGATATATTGCGCCCCCAGAGTTCCGGCGCCCCTCCCCCTACAGTTACATGGTCTGCAGGTCTCATGCGCCGCTTCTGCTATACAAAAGTAGAGCATTCCTATAAAAACCTTGTGTAAGTAAGGCAAAATGAAATGAAGCAAAGAAGCAATTACCATTAATTTATATGGGAATATTTTTTTTAAGCATTCCAAGAACCAAAAAATGGTGATGATGGTATGTTAGGCTGAGTTGACTGGGATGTAGGAGATAGTGAGAGAGGAAGAGGGTGCATGCTGTCTCTATAACAGCTCACTGCAAATCAAAGTAGCAGTGGTTGCTGAAGATTCGGTCAACTGTGTCTCGTTTCCCCTGTCCTGTCAGTGATTAACCATGTGCTGTGTTGTAACCTTACTCTCACCTCCTCTCTAGAAGTCAATACCCCTGTTGTGATAAGGGCTTACTATTTCTCTTCCTCTCTCAGGCACTACGGGATGAAACAGATGGATGCCCAAAAAGTGGGAAGAAATAAACGAGAAAACTTGGTGTTTTTCTAACCGGCCATCGATTTAATTTTTTCAAAAATACAAGTCAATGCTTCAATCTCATGGCTCTAGGTGAAGAAATATGGCTTCGATTTTTCAGTGGGGTAAAAAAATATTGGTTTGATTTTTAACGTCTTCTCTGGATAAAGGACGGATACTTGAAATCAATTTCCCCGAAAAAAGATGCACATGCAGCTCACATCTCCAAATCGATCTCCTCTAGTAGCGAATCAAGAACTGATCAGGTGTATGGGTTTGCCTGTTTATATGAAGGTTTTAACACTTGACCCATTAATTATCTTCTGACAGCCAGGGCCCACCCTTTTTTCAATAGCCTGAATTGTTAATGCACATTTTAGCTAATCTTGATTGACTGATTCCAATAGAAAACACATCTTCCTCGGTTATCAGAAATGCCTTGGCTCTTTTGAAAAACCTATTGTTCCATTTTTTTCATCACTGAAATTGCTACTGAAAATTTTACCTAACCTGGGTTGACTGACTTCCATGGCATGCACACCTTCGTGGGCTATCAGAAATGCCTTGGCACTTCAGAAACACCTGTTGGGACTCATTTTCATTTAGTTAAAATTAATACAAATGTGCGGACCTGAATAATCAGGTAAATAAAATACCAAACTAATAATAAGCCCTTTATTTTCTGATGTTATTTCCAATTAGCTCTTCCTATAAATAGGGCAACTCCCCATTGCCCAATGGTCACTTTTCGAGTTGACACTGTTTGTGAAGTCTGAATGCCCCCGCTGGCATGCATACCTGTCCATAGCATAATTACCTTTTGGACCTACTTCACAGTGATGATCTGGTCACACAAACAATATTTTGCTTTTAGCTTCTCTAAGGGCTAACACTAGTACAACCACTAGGTTCGATAGTCAAGTAGCTAAACACAGTAAAACTGACTCCATGGCGACTAGTGTAGCAACCCCTTTTGTCATCAGTATTTACTGATGTAGAGCGATACAATTTTCCCTTGGTGACCCACAACTTGTGTGCCATATCCTTGTCTCTGTAAACTTTGCATATCTAATCCTGATCATCCGTTTTCAATAATACAGACTTGATCTCCGTATAATCAAACGTCATTGAAAACAAAGCATTTCAGTCTAGCTCAGTGCCAAATAACTATGACAAATCACACTCGTCAAGTCCCATGTTTTCTGTTATTTCTTTCTTATTACGTAGTACCAAATAACTAGATCTTTCTTCCTAATATTCTCTATCTAGTCAGTGCTACCAACCATCTTTGAGTAGCTACCCTGGCTACGACTTCATTCTCTCAACTCCGATCGTTGTTCATGTTCTTTATTTCAGCTTAAAATGTACGTACTCATTTTTGTTGAAAAACTTGAAATTTTGTACACCTACTCCCCTCAATGAGTTTTGTTTTTTGAAAATTCCCCTCCAAAATAGGGTTTTAGTGAGGGGTTTAGTGGACATCTATTTAGTGATCACAGCCCAACTTTTTAATTGATCACCCCCAACATGGCATATGTGTGGCAGTGATTCATAATTTCCCTTGGAATACTAGTACTTTTCTATTTTTCTAAGAGATATTTTTGTCAAACACAGCTCTTCTATAAGCAATCTTTATTATTATTATTGGATGAAGTATTGTAACACATTATTTTGATTAGATTTGACTAGTTTTTACCTTCATCTTAATTTTAGTTTTCTTTTTTTATACAACTTTCAATTCAAAAATAGAAATGATGGCCTGAATTGAAAGTTGCATATAAAAAACCCTAAAATTAAGAGTGTAGATTTAAGGTGTACATCAAATGCTGCACAAAGAGAGGTTGAGAAAACACTGACAGTTTGGTATGAACAGTCACTGGATAGATCAAATGCTCCAACGCTGGAACAAAAACTCGGACGGGACACCTCCCAGACAGTCACTGGTTCGTCTGGATCAGCACTCATTAAGCTCCTCGGACTGACAACAACATCATACGAGTCTCAAGCACAACTCAAGTTGGCCAAGCCTCCTGAAATTAAGTTATCTTGTTCCTCACAAGATTCCAACATATTCCCAACAACACCGGAAAACAATCCACACAGAACAAGCGAAGCAAGAACACCCTAACTTGTTTTAAACCGATCGCTCTACTACTATAGCCAGCAGAGAAGTCTTCTGATTTCTTTCTCTCACAACGACCTCTTTATCAGGATGGTAATCAGTCATGCACCTGGATGCTATGTCAGCTGATCACAACATATGGGCATCACAGGGACAAGTATCACACACCCGGATGTAAATCTTTACATCAC
>VCCN01002810.1:4445047-4462157 GCA_006491835.1 Architeuthis dux | reverse complement strand
CTCCACCCTGTAAAATCTACTTGCTACTGAAACCGCAAACAGAGCGGTTTTGTCTCTATACTCCACAAGGAGTCTACAGGAATAAGTAACAAATACATCTGATTTAGTTTTTAACCAGAAAAAAAAAAACCCAGGTTAGTCACTCAATAGAAACTGTCACGTTACCAATGTCTTTTGGCAGCAAGCAGTGTTGAGGGTGGGGTTGTTCAATTAAAAAATTGGAAAAAAGAATGATTAATGAATAAGTTACGTTTTGTTGGGCAGTGATCACTAAAAAAAGTCTGAATTTTCAAAAAAAGCAAGCGTGAATGCTGCTGGACACAAAGTGATAAATTTAGTATAAACTTACATTGCAATTGATTCAATCCACTCAAAACCTATTATAGGAGGGATTTTAAAAAGAAACGACATGATAAGGAGTAAATGTTGAAATTTTCAGCCCTCTAGCTCCATTGGTGCAGCCTGTGCGCATGATACATACATACATAGCCAGCCAGCCAGACCAACTTGAAAACTGATGTTGACAGTTTTGGTTGACGGTTTCTAATTATTTGTACCTGTCTTACGTGTGCACTTAACTAAAAATAAAACAAAATGATTTTTTTAAATAGGTAACATTCCTAAGAAATGGTAAGCCTCCCAGCCTTAGGATATTTGGCAACCTTTCTTTATGTTTCTATTATGCTGATCCAAGTCAGTCAGCTGGCCAACACACGGCTGTGTGTGGGAAGAAGAACGTTTATAGAACCAAAAATCACATCAGACATTGGCATGCACAGTCCTCTTTTAGACTTTCTAAAAGGAATACTTCAATTTTCTATTTAAAATTTGGCAGTTTGAATTGAGTGTGAGTATCGAATCACCATGGCCACAATCACCATGGCCACAATCACCGACCCGGCCAAACAATCAGCCAAGTAGCAAGGAATTCTCCCCTTTTCATTTCTTTTTGTTGTAGGCAATACCAGATACACAAGTTAACCAAGAAGCTTGGAAATTCACCTGAGTACTCCATCTTCTAAAACAGTGTTTTTGATTTTTAGAAATTTTTTACGGAATTCTTAGAGGTTTTATTTTTAATCTTGTGTCAGCGCTACCAGACACACCATTTTGCCTAAAACCTTGCAAATACTTCACAAAACATCTTCTAAAAATGTTTTATTTCATTTTTGGAAATTTATTTTTTTATTTTTTCTAGAATTTTGAGGGGTTTATTGGATGGACTCTTTTAATCTTGTGTCTGCACTACCAGACACACCATTTGGCAGAGAACCTTGCAAATTCACAGGAGTACTCCACTAAACATCTTCTAAAAATGGTTATTTGGATTTTGGGAAATATTTATTTTTTGAACTCTTTTAATCTTGTCAGCACTGGATATATTATTTGGCATCTTGCAAATGCATATGAGTACACCTTGTAGACACCTTTTTTTGAAAAAAAACCTGGTTTGACCCGATTCAAATTCAGCTATCAGAAATGCCTTGGCATTATTGTCCCATTTCTTATCACTGATCTTACAAGCCAGGTGGTCTGAAGACCTTAGAACAATTAATTATTGTTTTCTATTTTTCTAAGAGATATCTTGGTATTTTCATCAAACACAGCTCTTCTATAAGCAATCTTTATTATTATTATTATTGGATGAAGTATTGTAACACATTATTTTCATTAGATTTGACTAGATTTTACCTTCATCTTACTCCTTCTAATACTCCACTAGACATCTCCTAAAGACGGTTATTTGGATTTTTGGAAACTTTTATTTTTGAACTCTTTTAATCTTGTTTCAGTGCTACTGGACATACGATTTGGCATAGAACCTTGCAAATGCGCATGAGTACACCTTGAAATGCCTTCTAAACATTCTAAACTAATTGCTTCTTTTCGTGATTGGGAGCATGAGTATTGTTTTTGGGGAAGAAATAGCAGTAGTAGAAACATACACACACACACACACGTATACACCCACTTCCTAATTTCCAGCAGGCAAAATCAGTGTTTGCCCCAGCCGAGAGGTGACCTTCATCCCAAGAAAATCTTGTAGAGTACTTGGTAGAATATGCAAGGAATCATCCATTACAAACTTTTAAGCGATAACCAAACAGTCACTGCCAACAACTTCGGCATTTGAAAATAACTTTGGACAGAAAACACCCATCCTTAGTGAACAGAAAATAAGTCAATAATTCAAGTACGCATACTGTTCGAGTGATCAAAGATCTCAGAGGCATTTAGCTGGAATATAATGATTCATCCACCATACTTTCCTGACCTTGCTCTATCATTTGTTTAGTTTGCAAAACCATTTTGATGGACAAAGACTCACTTCAAAAGAAGAGGTTGAAAATCAGTTAGTCTCTTATTTCAGGTCAAAATCAATGGAGTTTTACAAATCTGGTATAAAAAAATATTGTTGATAGATGGAATAGGGTTAATGAAAGCGAAGGGCAGGGTGTATTAATGATTGCGTATCTTTAATCACCACTGTATATGTGTTTCCAAATAAATTGAAACATCGGACAGAACTTTTGTTACAAACTGATAGTTATTAATAACAGAAGTTTTAAAGTTGAAATTTAAATTGTCCAAATTTCTTAGATGAACTATTTTCATTATTAATTTTTACTAGTTTTTCTTTCTATATCTATTATTGCTTATTATCGCTATGTTCGAGTCATTTTACATTCTGTAATGTCTTTATATTCGTCCATGTATTGTATTTCCTTATCTAAATGTAAATAAAAGGCAAGCAACTCATACGATCGTAGCATCCCGGAAGCTTAGACGAAGCCTCGATCTGATAATGGAAGTGACCAGGCGAAGTCTCGTTTTTGGTAGCTGTAGTGTCTCCCAGTGTCTCCCAGCTCGTGGGAGTCTCACTGAAAGGGAAAAGGATGAAGCAAAGGAACAAAGGACAAAGACAAATGTGACGTTAACTGATCGCCGTCAGCGAGAGAACTGTTGTGGTCTCGTTTCCGAGCGGTCTTCTTTATTTTTCCCCGGTCTGCCTGGCGCATGACCGGGGACTCACTTCCATTTTAGGGGTTTGTGGCAAGGGAGGTAACTCGTGGTATTTGCTCCCTTGCGCAGCCTGGCAGGACATCACAGTAGCTACAGTCAGTCTCTTGATCAGCAGCCATCAACCTGAACAGATGAGTCATTGTTTCACTCTTCTTTTCTTACACGGCTAAATATGATAAAAAATCAAACGCGTTTTTAACCAACACAGCTAAACACAACATAACAAACTAGCAAAAATCAAAGACATAACACATAAGCAAGCAGGACAGAATGGAAATGAGGAAGTAGCCTTGAATTGAACTCATATCCTGATTGTAGAATGTAAAATGATCTGAGTGTTGCTATAAAAAGCAAAAATAATGATGTAATGAAAAACTAGTACAAACTAAAAATGAAAATGCTTCATCTAAGAAATTCAGACAATTTAAAACAACTATTGGGCTATCCAATAAGTTGGTCTGGTTTATTAAGTACAAATAAAAGACATTTTTTTTAATTAGGTGCCTTTTGCAGTCTTTTTCATTAATCAAATTCTGTAAAGACTGGGATAAATGGTAATCCAAAGGTGCAATATCTGGTGAATACGGCAGATGAGTGAAAATTTCCCAACAAAGCTGAAACAATATTCGCCTGATCACTAAAGAAACATGTGGTCTAGTATTATCCTGATGGAATATTATGCCCTATCTCTTAAATAATTCTGCATGCTTGTCATCAATTGCAAAAGATAAAGCAAAATCGGAAATGGTCGAGTGGGGACCATTGGTCAACTTGACATATGTTCTGGTAGATTTTTTGCGCTTAACTTATATGGGAGCCTCGCATCAAACCTACTAACATAACCAGTGTTCAGAGAGAAATCTCCAGCACAAAACTTTGAAAACCACTTTTGTCACATTCGATCATTCACAGCAGGGCTTCAGACTAACTTTTTTCACCACCGTCCTGGAACCATCCTGAAAAATAATTTTAACCATCCCAAAGGAAATCTAAACTGTCCCGAAATCAAAATGTTGTTTCTTTACTTTGTTATTATCATCTATAATTGTCAGTTGTTAATAGCATAATAAAAAACATTAAAATGTTGAGGAAATAAATAATTGTCAAACTCCAGACCAAATTGAGTGATAGCCGGCTCTCTTACCGACTGAGCCAAACTGACAAGTCTTACATATCTACAAAATTTATCTCAGAGATGCACAAGGGCTTATTTCAATCTAATAAATAAATATATTTTTATAACTTTATTTATATACAATATAAAAGTTGCAGTAATCCTCTTCAGTCGGGATAGAAGTAGGAGTGGAGTTTGACCCTGCAGCAGTCTGGTATGTTATATTTATTTTGATCCATTCAAATAAATTGATTTTAAACAGAACTGAAAAGCTATCTGTAAACTGTAGAGCTGCAACAATTAACAGATTAGTTAACTATTAAATTAATCACAAACATAGTCCTCTATGTCAGTAAACTGAATATCTTTGGGTTATGGACAAAACAAGACATTTGAGGATGTCATCTTGGGCTTTGGAAAACAGTGATAGACATCTGGCATTTTACAGAACATGTAGAACACATTTTATAAATAACTAGTTGATTAATCGATAATGAAAAGAATTGTTAGTTGCAGCCCTAGTAAACTGTAAAAACACAGATTTGAGAACAAGTAAATTGGAGAACCCAAATTATGTGACTCATTCTCAGTTCTCGGTCTTTAAACCAGGGTTTCCAGTATACCTTTTCACTCTTTATATCCCTCTCTCTTGGTTCAGTTTCTAATTTGCTAAACCAACATTTTTTTAAAAATCACTTCCGTCCTGGAGGCGTCCCGAGGCAGATATCTATTCCTCCCGAACACATTTTTACTGTCCTTGAGACAACATTAATTTTGGGCCCTGATTCACAGTACTTTCTAAAGATTAGTAAATATTTTTTTAAATAAATCTTAAAAAGAGAAAAAAAATAAAGAGAGATACCCAAATGGAAGAATACAACCAAAGTCTATTAAATAAAGAATTTGCTAACAAAGGAATAACAAATACAAGGTCTCTCCGGAAAGTATTCAGCCATTTTGAATATCTTGAGAATGGGTTGCATGGCCTTGATGTAACTTAGCAACCAATCTGAAGTGACCTTACTGTGCATGTGCGAACAGACACTATCCCGTGGGATAACACGGTCAACTTCTGGCATTTCCCTAAGAGATTTCAGACTGTGGACGAGATTAAAGAGAATGCGACAAGTCAGCAGATGGTGATCCCCAAATAGAACATTGCAGACATTTGACTATTAGTTTTTCATTAATATCAAATAGCTTTATTTATTTACATGTAAAGCCTCCTTAGGCATCTCAATACATATTATAATAGTCAACATTTAAAACATACATAAAAATACAAGAATTAGTTTTAGTCGACTAGTAAAATTGGTAAAATATTAGTGAAATTAGTTAATATCATACAGTTAACACTTGGGTTTATTTGGCACATAACAATTTATTTTAGATCCCACCAGAATGAAGTCTCCAGTTGGTTTTAAATCCTTGAGTAGAGACCCCAGTCCCCCTGAACAAGTTAATATTTTATTTTAAATAATTTTAGCCCCATACCTGACCGCCAGGATGAATGTTCTGGTTTAAATCTGATAAGGAGAGACCCCTGTCCTCCAGAACAATTTCAGACAGACCGTGTTTGCTAAAGTTCTGAGGATAAAAATATTACTACTCGTAGAATTTTAAAATGTAACTAAATATTTAACATTAATTCTAGTTTTAGGTTTAAAACAAACACAAGGAATTTAAGGGGATAATAATTACAACAAGCCTGGCTGCTCCAGAGTCAAACTCTGCTCCTACTTCTAGTTCCTTGCGTAAGATTTTGTAGGTATGTAAGACTCGTCAGTTTAGTGCAAGTGCTAAAACACCAGGCTAGTGACCACTAGGTCATGAGTTCAAATCACAGCAGGGGAATGGGGATTTTACATATTTTTGGTGAGGATTGTTCTTGTTCTTGTTACATAAGAAAGTAAAATCAACTCTGACTTTGTCCTGGAATTTGACAGTAGTCAGAATTAAAAGAAAAACAAAATACAAATTTGCTTTAATTTTTACTTTGTTAGAGAGATGATAGTCTAACTGAGGTTATTCTTTTTTTTTTTTCAAGCAAGGGGAAAAACTCTTCCATTATTAAAACTGAGAACTAGTCGCACGTAAGTAATCTTGACCGAATAATGGGAGGAGGGGTTGTAATAAGCGGGGTGGGATTAAAATCTAATTAGCGGGGGCATTGGAATAAGCGGGAGGGGGATTAAAATCTAATCAGAGGGGGCATAAGAATAAGCAGGGGATTAAAATATATCAATCAAGTGAATGCGTACATATTTTGCTTTATTTATGTACTATTTGTTTGGATTCGCTTCTTCAAACAGCGCCTAGCATTTCTCCATCTAGAGCCTCCAAAAGTTGACTGGAGTCAATATCTTCATCTGATTCTTAGTGAAGAAATATTCAGTTATGATGACATGCAAAGAAAGATGCCCAGTGGTGTGGTGTCAAAACTCCTTTAAAGTAAACACAATGTAAAATTTCTTATTAATTATGGCAGAGAAGTGGATCTTCATCATGTTGGAATGTTGGAATAATTAATAAGAGGGGGTGGAATAAGAGCGGGGGGTGGAAAATTAATAGGGTGTGGACAATTATTAGGTACTGAAGAGTACTTCCCCTGCAAGAAAGTACTAGTGGTAGAGCATTACACTGGAGGAAGAGAGGGAATCTGATTTTTGCAGTCAGTTATAAACTTGTAAAGTGTGTAAGTATATGAATGATGAATGTCACTCTTTGAACATTATTGTTTAATAATCTTCTCAGTGTCATCCCAAAGACATGCAAAATAAATTCATACACAATCTTGTATAGTTTAGCAAGTCTATAAGTTTTAAGGGAAGGGAGGTAACTCTAAAATCTTGAATTTTTTAATGAGAGGAAAGTGAAATTATCATCAAACTTTGTGCGAAGAACTACAGGGAAAAACCACAATTAAATTTAATGAAAAAATCACCCCAAACTTTGGCGAATCAAAAAGGTAAGCATTTTTCCTCACCACCGGTGACATCACTGAAACGTCAGCAGTGTTACCAAGATAAACAAAGTCCATGTGTTGACATCGAAAAAAAAACTAGCCTGAACTGGTGTTGCTAGTCAAAGTTACTAAGATAATTTCTTCCGAAAAAATTAAAAGCTATTTTTTGTACTTTCAATCCAACTATCAACATTTTTGTGCTTTCAATCCAACTATTCTTTGGCTTTATTCAATACAAAAATAGGTGGTTTTGTTTTTTAAAACTAACAAACTTTCGAAGTCATTAAGATACTTTCTTCCGAAAAAATTAAAAACTATTTTTGTGCTTTCAATCCAACTATCTTTTTGTGCTTTTGATAGTTGGATTGAAAGCACAAAAAAAGGTTTTTAAATTTTTCGGAAGAAAATATCTTAGTAACTTTGAAAGTTTGTTAGTTAAAAAAAAAACACAACCTATAAACAACCTAATTTTTATCGAATGTAAGTAACTTTGAACATTTCAGAGACAGACTAGCGACACCAGTTCAGGCTAGTTTTTTTCATGGACTTTGTTTATCTCGGTAACACTGCTGACATTTCAATGACGTCACCGGTGTCAAGGAAACGTGTGCCTTTTCAATTCACCAAAGTTTGGGGTGTCTGATATGAGCAAGATCCAAAATGTTTGATGCTTTATATCAATTCTAGTCCCACAGACAGACTTCTTGCATTATGAGAGTCATAGTATTTTATTCAGAAATTAATCTGTTTAAATTTTTTTTTTTCAAAAATGAAAAACAGGATTATTGTTATCATATTTTTTTCAGGGAAAATTTTAAAATTAAATTATCTTTACAAGAATCGGAGAGATAATTAAGTAAACGCCCCATTTCCTTGATCTTTTATTTTTGTCCATCTTTGCCAGATAGCACACATTTAGCAGCTTTTATGACAGACCTAGAAACAAAATAAAGATTTGTCAAAAACAAAAAGAACAATAGCAGGTAAACCATTTCAACACCCTCATCCAGCAATAATTATTTGGTGATCTTTCATTTTATGTTGGTAAATTCATGAAATAAGAGGAAGCTATTCCCCAAAATTTGTTTTAATTATCAATTTATGTTTTTGTTATCAAGTTATTTCATTATGCAAGCTCCAATTTCTATTAGTGCTAATGTAATAACAGCAGCTCTACTGACTGAACAAAATTATCTTCATCTCGACTGTTGATGTTGAATTTTTGCTGACAATTTGTTTATGAATTTCATACTATTATCCGCTGTAAACAATTTATTATTATTGTCAATAAATTAATTTTTGTAATTTGCTACCCTCATTTTTATTTTTTAAAATGCATATCATTACAGATTTACAAGGTGTCCAATAATGCCCAATTTGTCCCAAAATAACGCCAATTCTATCTAAGGGAAGCAACTATTTAATAGTTGCTTTTAATAGTATTTTAATAATAATGTAATAGTTGCTTCCCTTAGAACTGGCATTAATTTGGGGACATATTGAGAGTTACTTCTGTGACACCCTATAGACAGCAAGCAATCAAATTTAATTCACCAAGCGGGAATAGCTTCCCCTTTTCTTTTGAATTTACTGACATAAAATGTAAGATCGACAATTATTTAACCAGATCTGAGTGACAAAAATGATCAATTTGTGTCAGTTTTGGGTTTCTTCATTTTTCTTCTTTCGATAACAAAATAAAAAAAATCTGTTCAGTGTAACATTAAAACAATTAATTATATTTAACTTTTTTTTTTAGAAACTATAAAAATCACATTTGTCACTTTAAAAGAATGTTTATAATACTATTTTCTTTTCCTACCATTTTTGTTTACAAGTAATCCTTTAGTAATAAGTAATACAAATGTAAATAAAAGTTGCCAGAAAAGAAGATACTGTATTTGGAAATGCTACTATTCTGCATTTATTTACATTCTTATGTCCAGTAAACCAAGGGACTCGACTGAGTAGATGAAGATTTTATCCAACCAAAATAAAAGATTTTAAAAAATGTTTGACATTCAATATTTTAATTTTGCTAAACAAACAACACAAAAAGATTCAATCATGCACATTCACACATACACATATACAATATACATGCATATAGACAAAATATTAATTAATTCAATCACTAATTTAATTGAAGAGCAGATGTTTTATTCATATTTCTCATTATCATGCAAAATAGTAAAATACTACACATTTTTGTTTAATTAAATTTGACTAGTTTTTACCTTCATCTTATTTCAGTTGTTTTTATATACTATTCAAACTTCATTAAAATAATGTTACAATTACTACTACTACAACAACAACAATAACAATAACAATAATAATAATAATTTTAAAAAAAGATTGATACTACACATTTGTTTTTAGGAAATGCATGCTCAAATGATTTAAATAAAACCCCAAATCATTCAGCTAAATTGCAAAATAAGTAACACCTTTGATAATGTGAATTCACCACAGTAAATAAAAGTTGAAATAGACGAGATGGACCTATAATAACTTTAGATTGTAGCGACAAAAATCTGTGTGTGGCATATTTCACTTGTGTCAGAATTCGTGCCTAGAATAGGCAACTATTCGTCTTGTAAATAAAACGGTCCAAGTTAGGGATAACGTTTTTCTGGTTTTTGATAGATGAAATTAACAAAAATCTGGAAAAAAGTTACTTCTTCGTTATCTGTACGCCACTCATTGCGCCTTGTTCCTCCATTTCGACGATCCCCACATCCGTTCCGCTTTTTATGCGTTAACTCCTCAGGCGGCTATTCGTTACTTACACTAGTACTACTATTGAACTGCAGAAAAAGCTTTTTAATGCCAAGGAGGACATTACTGAAGGATCCACTATCTATTCAGGTTGTTGGCGGGATTACTCCACCGAGTTGAATGCAGCATGTTTTCATCACTTCACAATGAGCCAACAATATAATTTCATTGACCTCTGAAACAAGAGTTAACACAAAAAACCGACGGCGAAATGAAGGAACAGGGTTCAATGAGTGGCGTACAGATAACGAAGAAGACGCACACAAAAAATGGTCGGAGGGAAAATCAAAACTTGTACATTTTTGTTGTTCTAAGTAAAAAAAACAAAAAAAAACAGTTATTCATTTATAGGGAATTTATTTAATTAATTATGAAAAACAGACAATATCTCGCATTCAGTGTTTGTTGACTGATGATCTTATTTGTGGGTTTAGGGTTTTTATCTTCTACTTCTAGTCCTATGCATAAACTATACACACTTTAACTTTACCGTGACAAACAGTTCAGTCATTTATTTCACTATATAACAAATTGCGAATTTCATAATACTCAACTCAAACCTATCGTTGACGTTAACTATGACAAAAATTATAATTTCTTTGATTATATGTTGATTTTGTTTCCTTCCCTCGACGGAAAAAAAGCCGGGGACTATCAATTGCTCTGTCGTCGTCGTGTCCTCTTTCTTAATATATTTCAATGGATTTTTGTATGTATATGGAGAGATTCTACCTGTGGGATGGTGGGTTATGGGCGATCCAATTGTTTGTTTACATTTTATAAGAAAAAACGTTTTTGTTTACAATTGTGAAAATTTCTCAAATCTTGACCGATTTTGCTGAAATTTGGCTATAATGTTGACAAAACCCAAGGAATTGAAAAAGGGTCAGTTACGGACGATCCGATTGTTTGTTTACATTTTATATGTGAATAACCATATGTCAACATGCAAAACATAATGAACTTTGGAACTGCTGGACCGATTAGAATGAAAACTGTAATACAGGTTCTTGGGCACCTGATTACTGAAAAATGAAAATATATAACGTGTTTAAGAATGTTATGGTTTGAATAAAAACAAATCGGGTATCTCGGAGTTAACGGTAATAATAAACAACTGACTCTCTCGCGCTCTCTCTCTCTCTCTACTTTTAAGATCTTTTAATTACGGTAAGGACAGCACTTAACTTTTGAAATTCATATATTTATGCCTATGAGAGCTTCACATAAAACATGTAAATCGTTGTCAGATGATTGTGTGACATAGGCACAAGTATTCGGCTAAGTGTAAAAATGAGTTTCAAGCATAACAATGTGCACATCTCCATATGTGTACGGCGATCTTTCGTTTTATGCCGGTTAAACGGGAGACCACTCCCACTTAATAAAACGATCACCCAAGAATAATTACGGATGGATGGAACAATGGACTACAGAATCATAGTAAATCAGCGGATTCAAATGATCCTACTGTGCATACGAATACCATTGAAGGCAACTAGTCCAACATTAAAACTAAGTACCGAAACATGCACGTAATGGTTTATGGAACACATACAAGAGTTTGTTGTTAGAGTTTTTTGCTGACATTGTTTATGAATATCATTTTAGACACTAACATATTTATTATCAATAAATTATTTTTTGTCATTTGTTTCGGTACTTAGTTTTAACGCTAGACTAGTTGCCTTGGTGTCCGTATCCGGTGACATAAAATTTGAATAATCAACGAAGCTAATATTACGATTTACTACAGTCTGATTCTGTACTGTAGTGGCCCATATGCTTCTTCCCATACACCCGTAATTATTCTTAGGCGATTGTTTCACTAAATGGGAGTGGTCTCCCATTTTACCAACATAAAACTGAAGATCGCCGAGTGTACGTAATCAACAAACAAAAATGATAATGTGATTTGAGTTTTATGAGTAAAGTTTGGACATCAAATAACAGTGTTTATTCGTGTATAATGCGATCATATGTACGTGTATTTATGCGACCCTCTATTTCTAGCCTGTAGTAAAGCTTGAATATTAAATCAATGCACACATTATTTTTATGTATGTGGAATGTGAGTGAGTGACCCTCATTTTTACAACAAAATCGTTGTATATAAAAAAAAAAGGCGACAAAGTTTATTTAAAAATCAAAACAACATACCGCTTCTCCTTTTCCTATTTTTTTTTTCTAGTCTCTCATTTTCATTTATTAGACATTTTCATCTGAATGTTCTACGCGTTTTACTTTATCGGTTTACTGGACTGCGGACGACAGAGACCGAATTATCAAGAATCTTGATATTTAAAGTCAAAGAATGCCTCTTGAAGAATCTCTGGCACCAGCCATTTGAAAATTTAAAAGACTGGCTAACGCCATATTCCACATTATTTGATAGTTTTTTCGCTTTCATTTTTAGCTGCAATAATGTCACAGTGAATCCATCTTTTCTCTGGTTTTGCACCCAGTCAACTAAATCTTTCTCCAAGTTTGGATAAAAAGACTGTTTCCCTCTCAGACACAGTTTACTCTCAGGCATCTCTTGCAACTCGGCTTTATTCTTTCTCCATAGTCTTATGTTGCTTTCTGCAATCCCAAATTTCCGAGAGGCTGCACAATTATTGCTCTTCTCAGCAAAAGTAACGACTTTTAGTTTAAACGATGCATCGTAAGCAAGTCGTGTCTTTCTCCTACAACTACTACTAGCCATGTTGCTGATAAAAACAAGTTTTAATGAAGCAAATGTAATTTCTTTTTTATAATGAAAATGAATTTCGCGCTTCTTATCAGCTTGTTACACAGATGAAAGATGCAGTTTGATTGGTTCTACAAGATACAACGCCCTCATCGTCATAAAGGCGGAGTTCTGGATTAATCCCGGCTATCGTTGAGTTTAGTATTCTAAACAGTAAACACAATGATACCCCAAATGTTGTCCATTTCACATTATGGAAGCACATACTGGATATTTACTATTTTGAGAGTATGTAATTCGTGTTGATTTTTCAGTTAAATTTTAGTGTTTAATTATTGATACTCCTTGAATACGTTAACCTGGCTCTCGGACCTTTTGCCGACAGACGTTTCGCCCAAAAACAAGTTAGCCGACAGACGTTTCGTCGGACGGACGTTTCGCCCAAAACCTTTTTACTGAAATGATGTTTCGCCGACTGGACTTTTCGCTGTCGCTCAATACCTCTGTGTCGGAAGGATACTTGGGGGGGGGGAGTTACTTATGAATGTACGTGTTTATTGTCTCAAAATATTTATATTTCATTTTGCAAAAAAAACCAAAAAAACTCAAACATGATTTGAAGTAAATTTTATATTATTTTTTAATTTTATTTTCGTCTTTTTTCGCCGACGGACGCTGTATAACCTATGGCGCGAAGGGAAGGGAGTTGAAAAATCAAGTCATTGTTCAAACAGGGTTTTTAATAAATTAAGAAAAAATGATTTTAAATGGGGATTTTTCCGGTTTAGTACCAGAAAAAAATATCTGACAGAACTTACAAAATATTTGTTTTTAAGCAATAAGTAAGGTAAACTATCAAAACTGAATTTCATGGTGCGTGAGTCAAAAATAAGATCGATATTTGTATCGATGTTCACAGTTTGAATGCACAAACATATTTTCTTTGAAATTATCAAGTTTAATAAAAGTGTTCTCAATCTTCGAAAATTATTTATAGGAGTAGAGTTAAGTTACTTTATTATATTATTTTCCTAGCAAAAGGATTTTGAATTGACAAAAGGCACAATAATGACAGTTCCTTTTAATTTGTGCGTACCCTGAAGTAAATATCCTGCATGTGCTTCCATAATGCGAAATGGACAACATTTGGGTTTCGCTGTGTTTAAGACATTAAAGTCAACAATAGCCGAAAATCGTTTGTAGCAAGAAATAAATAAAGGAAATAACTTGCACTATTCTTCAAAGGAGTTTGGTACTATTTGGCGAAGCCGGTTTGACGTGAGCGCTTAGGCGTCAAACCTATTTTGGCGTTTGCCATCTCTGCCCGTTTGGCGACGGGCGATTATTTTATTTGTAAATCTTTATGGACAGTTTTATTAATGGAACAAAATTACAATATATCTGTTATTTTATGGCAAAACGGTTATCATTTTTTTTACCTTCGAGTATAATGCTACCTCCAAATTTTGACCCTGATTTTTTATATTAATTTTCTCACATTACACGCGACACGCGAGTAAATACGGTACATCTTTTTTTGCTTTTCCGGTTCGGGTTAAAAAACTTACCCGATAAAGTTGGTTTTTTTTAAGCGAGAAATGAAATGTAATGTATGTTGTCTGGTAGTGATATTTTTTAATAAAATAAGTAATATTTTTATTTATTTGATTTATATATATTTTTTTAAAGTAATACATTTCCATTAAAAAAATACTCTGGTTTGCTAAACTTATCTTAAACCAAAACCCAGATTTTAAAAAAAAATGTAATTCCGTTCGTAACAAAATTTATTTAAAAATGTTTCAAAAGCCGTGTTGTTCATAATTACCAAATAAATCGGGGCATATCTCTCAGTATTCATTTTTATTTTAATAAATAACGTTTTTGTTAGGTTTTAGTAATTTATTTTTAAAAAATTATTTATTTTTCTCTCAATAAACACCATAAAATTAAAACTACAAAATTATATCTTCCTAGTGACCAGACTGTGGTAGTTTTTTGATATGTTATTGAACATATTTGATACTACAAAAAAACCGTTGGAAAAACTTGTCTACGGTGGAAAATGAACGAGTAATGGTCATTTTAAGGATTGAAAATTATACCTTTCCAGTGATCAGACTGTGATAGACTTTTAATATGTTATTGAGCACACTTTATACTACAATCTTGGACGCAATCTAGAAAATTACACCTTTCCATTGTTCAGACACTGGTAGGCTTTGGATATGTTATAAAGCACACCTGATAATATAAAAAAAACATTGAGAAACCTTTTGTTGGGATGTCTTTGGGGGTAGGGTGGGTTATTTTCATAAATGCAGCCAACCCTATTTTGCAGTCAACTTGGACGCCATCTTGGAAATTATACCTTTCCAGTTGTCAGGCTGCAGTAGACTTTTGATATGTTATCAAGCACACCTGATACCACAAGAAACTGTTTAAAAAACGTTTGTAGCAATTTGGGGGGGTAACTTGGATGTTTTTCATAAATGCACTCTACTATATTCTCCATACCCACTTAAAACTTTCGTTGTGAAGTGCTTTTGTTATGGGTTTTAAGATCGGTTAACAATTAATCCACATTACAATAAAAAAAAAATAAAAATGATATAAAATACGTATAATTTTTAAATTTTTATAATTTAGCTGAAATGCTTCTTTTTTTTCAAATTAAAAAATTAAAAAATCAGATACTATGAAAAAAATTCAATTTTTGGCAAAGTAGGAAGACTTAATCGTTAACATTTAATAATAAGTTCAATTGTTAGTTTGGATAGAAACGTAACGCTATAACTAATAGTAGTACATATAGTTACTATATGTTCATATAAGCCAAGCGTGTTGTCGCTTGCTGCTGCTGCTGATGAGATCCTTAAGGGCTAGTTCTTGTAGTCGACTACTGCTGGTTTGGAGATATAGAAAGGGTATCACTTATGTGTGTGGGAAAGAAGACTTGTTCTTCCTTACTTTCTCTTGGTGTTGACGGCAAGAACATTGTAATAAAGCGAATGCATAAAATAGTCAATATGCACAGTTGCTTGCACAATGAAAATGCAGATGCAAATTTAACTTCACAAGAAATATTTATTAGAAAGTGCACAAAATTATCCTGGGTTTGGTTTTTATATCTCCACGAAAGATTTTTCACTTTCGGTTGAGTAGACTGGTTGGTGACAGAGTATTTGGTTACATTGAGGCTATAAAACAACACACCTGTAATTTTATTGTTTTGTTTTTAATTAAGGACCAAAGATAATCTAGTTTTGCTCAGCTATAAAAGATCAGACCATAAAATATTCAAATCTTACTATTAGTTTCTTTTCAGTAGTTTTTGTTTGTGGAGAGATCAAAAAATGAAAATACGGCGAACAATGGTGGTATTACGAAAATTGACATTTTATGGAATGTTGTTGTTTTTTTAAGCATTATTACTCCAGCCATAATTAACCCAGCAAAATCATATTTATTCACTTTTTATTTTCACTCTATCCTCTTTTAGACTAGGCAGAATTTCTGAAAAGATGCATATTTAAAGTGCTGGAGTCAAATTTTGTAAATTTATGGTGTTTTTAAGGGGTGTTGAATCCAAACCCGCTGTATGCCCAGCCAAATGGCTGACAATGCCTCAAAATTGAGAAATCCAAGAGCTAAATGTATTTATGTTCATTTTTTTTCTTTTTTTTTTTTTACTGAACTAGGTAGAAACTTGAATGAAACCTGCTTTTGTAGGTTTCCATATATGGGGGATTCATTGTCATAATCTGTTTTTAGATTAAAACTGCCTGAATGTCATATATAGTGCGAAAAATGCTGTCTTTAGTGATAAATAATTCGTCAACCAAATAAAATCAAGAAACAGGTTGATCATAGGTGTCCAGGAGTTTACTTTGTAGTTGTTTTTTTCTTCTTTCAGATAAGTGATCATATCCAGCAGCCCTTAATATTCATTAAAAAAACCTGTAAGCCATACATTGATATGATTTGTCTTCATGTTCATGGATAACTTTTTTGTGGGTTTTCATATATTGGAAATCTAAGGCCAATTTCAGTTTTGAAATAAAAGACAAGGAAACTCTTGAAACTCATATTTACTGAAAAAAACTTGGCTGCATCTGAGGTTGAGTTCAAGTCGTTGGCTGAAGTTGAGTTCATGTCAGTGGATGATGCTGACTCCATGTCAGTGGATGATGCTGACTCCATGTCAGTGGATGACGCTGACTCCATGTCAGTGGATGATGCTGACTCCATGTCATTGGCTGATGATGAGTTCATGTCACTGGCTGAGGCTTAGTTTTCCAGTATTTTCGGCTATCTTTCTGAGATACCTTCCAAGCAATTATTAGTTCATACCTGTCTTCACTAATATTAGGTTACAGCAGTGGCTTATCTCTTAATATTTGTGAGCATGATAAGTCTGGCACTGTCTGCTTGCGTCGGAATCCATAATAGGTACACATATGAACTCATTCCCAGTCATCGCAAGTGTCCCGACAGTTACACGCCACGATGCGTTCCACGTGTTAGTCCGGGG
>VCCN01002810.1:4404446-4437484 GCA_006491835.1 Architeuthis dux | reverse complement strand
ATATTGTGTATAAGATTTATGAAGAAAAAAAGGATGTTATGTGCAACTGTACGTGTCTGTAACGTGATTTATGGGGGGGGGGTAATAATATGAAAATAAATGAAATTCGGTGAGATGAACTTCAGTGAAATGATTGCCACCCGTTACATACATATTCATCTTTTCAGTAATTTCATTGAACCTTGAACAAGGCCAATTTAAATTATTATATTCTGCTACCACAAGTTGAACCACCAGTCACATTTGCTAAATTTATATTCTTTCAGAATGATGGATGTATCCAATTAATTTTACTACCATTATTAATTAATTTACCTAAATATCCTGTCTGTAAAAACTGTGTCTCTACTAAAAAAGATTTATAACAAGCCCCAATAGAAAAACGCTTCAAAGGCCCTGGCAGCAGAAATCTCCCTTAATAAACTCCAAAACATAACAATTTTTTGGAATGTTCTTTAATATTTGAAACGATGTATGCTGTTTAAAGAGAATGATTGAAGGCAAATTTGAGTCTGTTTATAAATAAAGTTGTATTTTTATAGTAAAAATAATCAGTTAGTAATTTTTTAATTTAGCCAAAATTGTATCAATTATAACATTTCAAAAAATAGTAGATAAAGGGAAATAACTCGTTGAATTTTAGACATGTTTCTAAGAGGCTTGTTGTGGGTATTTTGCGATAGAAGGCTTTAATATCCCATCTACTAGGACTGCCTTGTCCAGCGTAAGACTACTGGGACTACCTAAAATTCCATATTATTTCTTGCACCAGACTGCTCTTGGTAGCTGCAGACTTTGAGTTTGCCCACAGTTCTCTCCTCAGTGGTGCACTCACTCAAGAGTAGGTCCGCTGCTGCTGTGTATGTGTGTGTATGTATGTGTGTGTGAAAATCGATTGGGGGGGGGGTCATAACTTAGTCATAGGAAAAAAGTCACATTTAATTTACAGTTATAAAATAAGTGATATTTTGATAAAGTAAATGTTGATGATAAAAGTCATGTTTAATTTAAAGTTATAAAATAAGTAATATTTAAAGACACCTTTTAACCAACAATACATGTCTTATACACACTGACAATAGCATTTATATATCTCTTTGTAAAATGTTTGCCAAAAAATCACGTTTTATTCAATACTTTTAGACAAGCAAAGTAATAAAATAAAACCCTATCCCTAACCTTAACCCTAATATTAAACCCTAACCGTAACCATACAAATAGGCACACACAGGTATATGTACATGCACTTATGTCTAAAACTATTACTTATTTTATTTCTTTAAATTAAATATGACTTTTATTGTCATTATTAACATGTTACTGATTTTATTACTATAAATTAAATGTGACTTTTTTTCCTAGCCAACATTATGACTTTTCAGATAGTTCTTCGGACGATTGAACTCCTGCTTGTTGTTTGTGTTGTTAACACAACGTTTTGGCTGATCCATTCTTCGGCCTTCCTCAGGTGTAATATCCGAATGTGATGGGGTAAAAAAACACCCAAATCCTACGTTACAGAATCCTACGTTACGGAATCCTACGTTACGGAAGTTTGGCTAGAGGCACGCATACCTGTAGTCCTGTTGCAAGTAAATGATTTCCAACGATAGGTGTTGACAATCTTGGGATCATATGCTGTGGACGTTGTGCTGTCTACCACTGCTGCCCTTGCAATGTGTCGATCTTGGCGAGCGTCTGTACTACGTGACCGTCCAGGACCTGGTCTACTGGTGTAGGAATGGTCATTTGACCACTGTGGCCAACATCAAAGCACTACCGATGCATCACATCCAGCATGAGCAGCAATTCTTTGAAAAAGCAATCCAGCCTCTCGAAGGCACACAATCTCAAACGGCTCTAATTAAACAAAAGGAGCATGTGTGTATCTCTGTGGCATGACACCTGCTCACACTGTACTCTTTCACCATACTGAACCTTATCGCAGCATGCATTACAGTCTAAAGCTCAGACACAGACAGTGCAGTGGTCTTACATTACCAGATGGCCGAAGAATTTCCATCAGTGTAGATCTTCCTCCATAGTTTCTATAAATTATCTCCCTTGAATTATCTAAATTTAGATATAAAATATCTAAATTGGCTACACTGAAGAGAAGTAACTGAAATACGTTGAAGCCGTAGTTTCGTACGAAGATGCATAATTATTTTACATGACAATTATGGCAGGCTGCTCCATGCACCATAATGTCCAGCCCCTTCCAAACATGCGTACATACAAACTCACAAAAAGAAATCCTATTATTATTACTTGCTTAAAGGTCGCCTTTGCCGCCCATTAACCTCGATGTCAAGTCACTTCCTTTGTATCGAATTAGTATTATAATTATTTGCTAATAAATAAATAAGGAAAACTACTCTATAATTAGTATTTTTCTCAAAAAGGGAAAAAACATAATTAATTCCCCTTACTATAGACCCCTAAAAAAGTAAGAAAAAAGGTTAGAAAAATTTCCCCTAAATGTTGAGCCCTAAACGGGAAAAGGAAAGTTTTCTTGCACTTTTGGACCCCTGAAAGAGAAAAAGTTGTGATCAGAATGAAGTCAGGTAAAAACCAACATTAAAAAAGAATGTTAGAGTAAACGTTCTCTTATAAAGTCACAACATTTTCTTATGAAGTCACAACTTTCTAATACGATGTCACATTTGGTGGACACAAAATAAGGGTCTAGTTCACCATTATAGTTATAATATGAATTGACCTATTCTAAAACATTATTGGACCATAAATCCAATTATCTATGCAAATTATCTATGCAAATTCTGACTGCTTGAGGGCTCTGTAAAAAAAAAAACAGGATCAAACAGAAGCTCATCTTCTCAGTTTGAGTTCAGACATCAACATGTAAGGTTCACACAACTCAACTCCCGTATGTGGACAGAGAGCCCTTGCAGTCGGTGCAAATCGGATGAAGCCTATACAAAATATCCCGTTGACCAAAGTCAACTAAAAAAATGAGATGAATTCCCCCCATAAAAAATACAACCATTTATGAGTTCAATCAACATTTCTATGTTTCGGCACCAGATCTTTCAATCTTCCATTCTTCAAAATCTCTCAAAGAATGTACACTTTGCATATACACAAAACTGCTCACCTACACAACTTTTGATGATCTACAGACATAAATAAATAATTATTTTCTCTCAATTGTTATTATAAAAATAAAATATATTAACACGAGTCTTTTCGTCTCTTCATTGCCTCAGTTATTGTCAATAATCTATCTACTTTTCAGCAGGCTATAACATGGTAACCCATTATGCCCCACACATAGCAGCACTTACTCCATTCCTTTCTAATGTCACGTTTAATGTGCATTTTTGAATTCAGATGCATAATTTTCAAGTTGGGTATTTATGTATTTGAAGGTCTTGCACCTAAAGACTCGAAGTGAATGTACCCGCCGCAAAATGAGAGTCCGAGACTTAGAGGGTGAAGAGGGGATGAGAGGAAGAGGGTAGAGAGACAGAGAGTGAGCAACAGAAGGAACCTGCCACCAACCACTCTTCTTTCATCCTGCACATACCTCCCACTGACCAGTGGCGTAGCTAGTGGGAGAGCACATTCGTCAAAAGTACCGCCTTTTCAAGAAACTTCTGACTCTTTAGTTCCCTTGTGTGATAAAAGTTGAATTCCATTATTTTTTATTTTATACACAATTTATCTTTTGATCTTTGATCTTTTGACATAATCAAGGTGGGATCCTCAACGTCATCTCCATGAATGTCGACCACATACAGTATACTCTAGTATGCTGTTGTTTACGGATGTGTATCCCGGTGGGTTGTCTGGAATCTGCTCAAGAAATTTTCCCAGAGAAATCTTGAAGCTCACCAGTTTTGTTATTAAGGTGATCTTCGCCGGAATACAGTACCAAAGTTTTGGTCCAAGCACTGAGAACGACTCATCATATTTGGATTGGGCCTTTTTTGTTGCACCCCGGACTAGAGTTGGAATAGTGGCGCGAATACCTCTTCGTTCACTGGAGAAATGACATGTTTAAATCGTTGGGTAGAAGTTTTTGCAGTATCTTGAACATCATAATAATTATGTAGCATCTCTCCTTCTCCGGAGAGACATAGGGTTCAGGTTACAAAGTCTTTCCCAATAGGACAAATCAGTATAGCCACTGGTTTCCATTTGGTCCAGATCGTTTTAATTAGAGAAGACTTTGATTTCAGGAGGAGGGGGTTCTTTTCCCATATGGACAATGTCGTGCTTTTGGGGAAAACTTAATGATATGTTAGATACTAGGCAGATTTCACTGGATTTCTTTTTCAGCATGTTAAAAAATGAACAACCGGACACGCTTATGTTAGTTACAGAACTACTCGTTTATTCGGGCACCCTTCTTTCGTATGCAGGGATAACAACATATTCATGTGCGTTAGTTTCTAACAGTATACATAAAATAAAGTTGTCCCTTCTCTAGCATGATCAAGCACCCAGACTCAACTGTCTTTCTTCTAAACACAAATATAGCATTAATTAAATCAGGTTAAAAAGAAAGAATTAAAATTGATTGCATCAGATACATAATGCTTTTACTTTATGATTGGAGAATCAAATAATTATAATTAAAACCTTTTATAATTTAACAAGGTCGAGAATTGATGATTTTATAAACGAATCCAATCAGACCAAATCCATTTAGACTTTTTTGTTGTTTGACAGACACTTAACCATTGGTCATTTTCCAGCATCTGTTTCATGCCTTCTTTATCTGATGCAGTATTGTAATCTTAGGTTGTTAATCACTGCTACCAGCGATGTCAGTTGACTCGTCCAGCTGGATTGGCAAAACTTTTGTCTTCTTTAATGCTAGCTATCACTTCTGACTCAACGTCTGGAGAAAATTTAAAAAATTCAAATTTTAACATTTGTTTTGGGCTAAATTTCATTCTAGTACAAATCCTTATGGTCCACCGGTGTACCCCGTTCAAGGCAAGTTTTCAAACACAAATATATCAGGCTTTATATAGTTTACATAAATGGTTTTTATATTGAAAATATTTTCCTATCTTTCTTCTCACTGTTGCCAGAAAAATTATTAGTATAAAATTAATATTTTACGAGTTTTCTGCATTTGTACTCATGTGTTGTCTAGTTGTCGAAAAGTCTGTGACATGCGCTAGTAGCCATATAATTATAAAAGGTATCCTAAATTTATTCATTTTTTCCATTCATAAAATACTCTATGTTACACATGCAACGGTGTTGTTGTTGTAATAATAATAATAATAATAGTAGTAGTAGTAGTAGTAGTAGTAGTAGTAGTAGTAGTAGTAGTAGTAGTAGTAGTAGTAAAAGAAGAAAGGCTAGGCAATCATGTGATAATTCTCATGCATTGTATGGCTGGCAGTGGAGATCAGCATTTCTACACTACAGAATTTAGGAGAGAATTTAAAACTGCCATTTGGGCCTTTAATGAACAATACATTTATTTATTTCATCATTTCATCATTGATAAAAAGGAGTTTAATGCGCTCCATAAACGTACCAGTAACTCCCGCGGCACACCTATGGATGCTTCGTTGCACATTAGTGTGCCGCAGCACATTGGTTGAAAATCGCTGCATTAGACCCTACAACCACCCGGAAATTTGTTAGTTTCTTTAAGGTTTTACGCGGGGGGGGGGGTCTATTTACAATGTAACTATAACGATAAAGTGGGCACATGCTTTCCGCCATTTTTACAGAGGTACAGCTATTATGAGCAAGATTGAAAGTTCTATTAAAGTGAAGTTCTCATTATATATATTAAAAGTATCTGACTCTGTATGAATGTTAGTTTAGATAATAAACAATAACAAATAAGCGTAGCGTAGTAATCTGCAAGCCGTAGCAATAGCAGTAATAGCAGCGGTAGTAATAGTACTTTGAGTGCTGTATTCAGCTAGCGTGAGAGAGATAAAAAGAGTAAGGTTAGCGATATGCGCTGGAGAAGATTCTTTATCTGCCTGTTCCTGTAGTAAAATTATAATGCATGGGTTGCAAGGAAAGGATGCAAGTTGCACATGGTAATGTTCCATGCAAATAATAAATGCAAATACATTGTAAGATAAACAAGGTGTATTTATTAAAGATATGCATATTAACAACAGTTCTCATCTATAGAAAAGAAAAGGAGAATGCTTGAAAATATCGGTTTACTACTTAAAAGTCCTTCGTTGTTGAAGATGTTAAAAGATAGAGTGTGTGTGTATGTATGAATATGTGCATGTACGTAGTAGAAGGTGAGAGGCACGTCTCTGTGGAACAGCCATAGATTTGTTTAGGTAACAAATATCGACTGAACAAAGAATGAAATAAGTTTGTTTTCTTATAGGGAGAGGTGAATGGAAGGTGAGTGGCTGGTTGAAATGTTGTCTGTTGGAGTGCTTCTTGTCAATGGTTCCAAGGTAAGATGGAAGGTGACAAGATATAAGCTTTTCCTAGACTTTCGGTCTACAAGGGGTATCGTATTTATCCATATTCAGAAACTCGGTTATCTGATAGTTGTACTTGGAAAGATTAACTTTGGTTCTTGGAATAAAACCTGGGTGTTCTGAAGGAAAATATATGTGGATCAAGTGATTTCACTCAAATGACCTGATTGTGTGTGTGCAAAAAAACATATATGGAATATATCACAGCTAACATGAGTTATCTCATTCTAAAATTAAAAATTAAAAGTTTTTTAAGGTTAGGGCACAAGTTTCACAGCCTCACTTCGATACAACGGACGGAAAGTAATGGTCCAGTTTACCATTACAGTTAGATTGTAAATAGAATCCCCTGCTAAAACGTGTTTCCGTACGACGGACGGGAAGTAAGGGCCAAGTTTAGCATTATAGTTACATTGTAAATAGAACCCCCCACACCGACCTTAAAAAATAATCTTTTCTGAAAACTGACAAATTTACTGAGGTAACTAAGGTCTTCTGGATTGAAAGCCCAAACATTACTTACGAATTTCTTTTTTAAGAAGCGCACCACCGTATTGAAGTAATGTCTTAAATTATTACAAACAAAACAAGCACAAAATGAAAGGAGAACATTGTATGTATACTACTACTGTTATTCAATTGTTAAGTCACTTTTTCAGTTAATTGTTTGAATTTTTAAATGAAAACATTTACTTTATTATTATTTTATTTAATTTAAAAAAAGAAAACTGAAAGGTAAAATTCAGATAGAGCCTAGAATAGAAACATACACTCGAATAATAAATAAACAACGTTTTTAACTCAGGAAAATAACGAAATAAAAAAAATGAAAGGAGATCCAACTGAAACGCAACGAATTTATTTTGAGACGATCATCACTGAACTTTTGCAACCCGATATGAAAATGTTGATATTAACGAAGAAAATGGACGTATCTAGGATAAAAAAACCTTTCATAAATATGCATAACGGAAAAAAAATCAAACAATTATCTGTTAGAGTAAAAAAGAAAAACCAAAACATTTCAGTTTAACACAATCTCTAATGATTCGGTCTCTTCCGGTTTATCCGCCATAATGATAACAAGGTTGCCGGAGAAAAACGATAAATTGAAAATAATAGTTTCTTTTAGTTTTTAAATTTCTCGGTGAATTTTCTTCTAAATTTTAAAATTATTCTAAAATTTGTGTTTATAATTGTTTTTTACTTTCATTAAAATTGTAACATATTGCCCCATGCAGACGACAGATATGCCTAAGCAGCGATCTGATTGGTTTGTGCGGAAAGACGTTATTTTTCTAAATCCGACCGATTCCGGGGCTGTTGTCTGTCGTGGTTTTATCTGGTACTTTTGCCTACTAATTTACGCCCTAGACGGTTAATAACCGATCCAACTACCGCTTATAAGGCTGGTTTATTTATACGAAAAGGTAAGAAAGCAAGTACTTCGTGTGAAATGTCCGAAAAGGACTTAGCAATGCATAACTGGTTCGATAAAGATCGGGGGCCGGAAAGTGGGGGATCACTTTTGTGTGGAAAAATGATAGGAAATAAATCCCCCATTTTATGGCAGTTCTGTCCAATTCCTTTCTCTGTTGTTGTTGAGAAATAAGTCACAATATACCTGGCCTTTCGAAAACAATGATCGTTTTTACTAGGCTTTTGAAAGTCTTTTTTTCTCTTTAGCTTGTACAAAGGCCTTCTTGTATTGTTGTGTAGTTCTTCAACATGGAATTAAGGATTTGGTTTAGATTTATGAATTCGAAAAAGAGGAAAGATTTTTGGTTAGATTTGAAAAAGGAAGAAATCTATCATCATGGCTGTCGTCCAGTGATAATGTCGCCTCTCCACTTTCTTAGCTTTTCCCACGACAAAATATTACATTCTAGTAATTTCTATAACATCCCTTCAACTTGTATTGAAGCTATAACAAACTCAGAATTTATTTTGAATCAGCAACTGAATGTTTGAAGGCTCTTTCTCAGTACAAAAATAAACAGTTTTAAACCTTAGTTTGGTTTTAAAGTGGGGGTTCATTCCACAATTTATTTTCTATTCCAAATTGATCCCCCCAAAGCAGTGTCCCAAAAGTGGGGGTTCGGTTTACCTATTAATCTTAATTGGATATTGATCCTTCATTTTATGGCCAACTTGAATGCATGTTCGGATTTTTTTTCGGTTATTTTTTTTTTTATGTAATAAGTTTTTCTTTATTATAAGTCAATCTATTATTGAATTTACTTAAATTGCCTGCTGTCTATTTTTATGCTTTTTGAGAATATATTTGCTTATATTTTGATGAACAGATTACTACTGGGTCAATAACTATAAAATTTAAAACCATTATTTTAAGTATTCAAAATTAAAGTTTGAAATTATCGTTTTCGTAAACAAAAAAAAACTAACTATGCAGTTACTGACCAAAAAAGGCATTTTCTTTTTTAAATTCCTAAAATTGAAGAACGTTTAATTTTTATTTTTTTAAACCATATTCCAAGATTATTTTATTGTTAATATTTCAAGTTCTTTTTAAAAAATTTTTTGTTTAAAGCCTATGCGTAGCCTAGTGTCTACGCATTCATTGACTTTAAAAAATTGAAATTTTAAAAATAAAAAATCATGTGTCACTAGTGTCACTAGGATTTCTTGTTTAAAAATTTTCCTGGATTTTTTTTTTTTTTTTTTTTTTTTTTTTTTTTTGCTTTAACAACATGAATTAATTTTATACACTAATTGGAATTGTCAAAAATTAATTTCAATAACCATTGTTTTTAGCAAAATAAATCTGAGAATACAAATTAATTAGAATTATATAAAAACAATAACTTGATTGACTCGAAAGACGAGACATTTTCATTTTTTAAGCGAATTCTCAGCTGTTACTTGAAAAATAGAACTGATTTTTTAACACTTTTTCTTTTCCATGTCAACAATGCAAAAGATAAAATTATTTTTAGTTTTAAAAATTCCTTGAATAAACCAAGATTCTAAAAAGAATTGTTTAATGTTTTATGATTCAATAAAATCCATCTTGAGTCTCACGTCGTGAATTCATATAACTTCGCATAAGATGTTGTTAATGTTTAGTTTTAGTATTTCACCCCCCCCCACACACACACACTTTAAGCAGTGCTGATTGAAAAGTAACGGTAAATTTGTTTGAAAATTCATAGATGCTAGATTCATTTGTACTTATTGTTTAGTATTCTTGACATTTTATTTGAAAAATTTATTTTACTTATAGTTTACATTTGATTTATTTTCTGTGTTTGTTCAAAATGTCAGTTGAACTCTGTAGCCTTTAATAGCGAAACTTAGTCTTTAAAAAAAGTCCGTTACTCGGGCTCACACAGACCTACAATGGTTTGGGAGTTGTTGGGAGAAATTAAGTTAGGTTGAAAAAGAGTCCGATTTTTTTCTAAACTTTTATAAAATAAACAATATACACATACAAGTTATTTATTTTTCATGACTAATTATTTATTAGATTTTAAAAAATTTTCCCAGAATAAAATCTTAAAGCTGGTTCTTTAATTTTATTGGTTGTTCAACTTGTCCTATTCAATTGTGTCTCTTGCTGAGATTATCGTTTATTTAGGAACAACTGAGAAGAATCAAATTCATCTTAATGTTAGCAAAATGAAAAAAATCTGAAAAACAAAATCGATTTTCAAAACAAAAACAAAGCTTTCAAACTGTTGGATGGATGCTTCTCAGCTTCAATGTTTATATTCACTTCCTGTTTTTCTTCCTTTCCGAAGTTGGTCAAATAACAGCTTTAAACGAGAACTATATTGGCAACATAGACACTTACTAATTATTTTCTTAGTTTTTTTTTTCTTTCCACACAGCCACATCTCGTTAGTTTTAAAAAGTGTAATTGTTTTACTTAACAGCTGTAACGAAAAACACTTTGCTAGTAAATGTCCTGGTGGTCGCCTCTGTTAGTACAATCTCAACTTTGTCATCCTAAACAGCTCCTTAATCACCTT
This sequence comes from Architeuthis dux, assembly GCA_006491835.1. Lineage (NCBI taxonomy): Eukaryota > Metazoa > Mollusca > Cephalopoda > Oegopsida > Architeuthidae > Architeuthis > Architeuthis dux. The sequence continues at coordinate 4,427,040 of VCCN01002810.1, read as the reverse complement.
GCTCCCTGTTGATCCATTAATGATATCTTTGACGATACCAAGTGGTGCAATCAACTCTGTTTAGGAAGCTTCCCATTAAGCGTATATAGAGAAGGACGAGCACTCGGATTGCTTATCTGAAAAAAAACCTTTTTACTTTAGTTTTTTTTTATTGCATAAAAATGGAAGTGTATGATTTTAATCAATCTTTGAATAGTTATTTAAAATCTTTCCACCTCCAGATCTCTGAAAATATTCAGTTTCACCCACTTTCTGTTTTAACATTTGCATATTGTTCTGGTAGGTTATTTTTTTGTAGTATGGGAGGGCAATCTTTGGATAGACACATTTTCTTGGATGACCATTTTGAAAAGCTAAAAGTGGCTAGATTTAAGGAGAAGGGCCATTTTTGAATCATTAAAAGTGGTTAGATTCCATTTCCAGGTAACTGTATAGTTAAAAATCGTATATACATTCCAAAGACTTCTTTGAAGGCTAAAAAAGTATAATTATACAACGTATTGTTCAGATATTAACACAATGAAAATAAAAGCCATTAATTTGTTTTTAAACTTTATTTTATTTCAATCCTTCAGATGAATACATTGTTGTATAGAACCAGATGTGTGGTGATGGATGGTTGGAGGGCTTACCAAGGAATTTGAAATATGAACAACCAAATATCTTAAGTATGGTAGTTCTATACAACGTATTCATCTGATATTATAACCATATGGAAATTTAAAAAAAACAAACACTTTTCACTAGTCTTCGCGCCATGAATTCGTCATGGTAAAACTGAAAATGTCTATCCGACATACCATATTACTGTTTCAATTTTTTTTAAGGTGAGACCAGAGATTCTCTATACCTTGGGTGTGGATTTTGTCCTCGACATGGTCCACAAAATTATGTTTGTGAATAACATCATGCTGTTGTTAATGTTTTCAATTCCTTGGTAAGCCCTCCAGCCATCTGTTACCACACGTGTGCCTGGGAGAACATGTTTTCTGATTTCTGCTTCCAAGGTTCCCTTGTCTCGGCGAGGTACACAGACAACGAAAAGGCGCCCAGTACCATGTTCTAACCCGCTGAATGCCCAATTGCCAATGTGCCATTTTCCTCTGATATTTTCTGTGGAAGAACTTGGACTCCTCCAGTTCCACAATGGCTGGTTCACCATTTTTATCCAGCCTGCCAATTTTGCATGCATCTGTTGGCCGCAAACTCCTCATAAAGTTTTCCCAGTCAGTGATGATGGTAGTTTCATTGACACCAGCATCAAATGCTATATCCAAATGGGGACAATTTCTAGCCCAACTGTATCTTATAAGCAAAATGCTTCTGATGGGTAACCTGGATGGTGTAAAAAATGATCCAGCGCAAATATTTTTAGATTTTTTTTTTGCAAATGTTGCATACCCATGTCCTTTTATCAGAAATATTATTCCTTTTGACGTAGGACATCACAACATGGCAATTACTGCAATTCAAAGAATTCCATAAGTCGGTGTTTAAGCATGCCGCTTTATGAGTTGATCCTGATCATTTACTATGTTTGTAATTGTTGGGTAATTCAAGGGTTCTGCTTCTATTATCCCTGGAAAGTATTTAATTTAATTTCAAACTGCAACAGGTGGATGACTATTCATTTTTCGCCAATTTTGAATAACACGAAAGGTGGGTAATTGTTTGGATAAGGTACGCAAAGAAAAGGGAGCTAATTAGTATAGATGCTGTACATGATTTGAAAGGTTTTATTTTCATTATTTTGTTTAACTGATTGATACTATATATATCTTTAGATTGAGAATAACGTTATTTGTGAATGGTAATATCTTATAAATACGTTGTATATTTATACTTTTTGGAGCCTTTTTTTTGTGTTTTTGGAGCAGTCAACCTGGAAATGGAATATACCCAATTTCAGTCATATTTTGAAAAATCTAGCCACTTTTAGCCATTCAAAATGGTTGTTCAAAATAATGTGTTTATCCAAAGATTGCTATTTATCTTTTATTGTAATGCTTATAAAAAGTTAATTTTCCTTTTTTAAAAATCTTTTCATACATGAATTTGAATCAGAAAAAAGCTAAGAAAAACATTGTTTTATAACAAGATTTTCAAAGAGAAAATATTTTTATAGGTTCATATTCTATTTCTAAACATTAAAAAGGTAAAAAAATTAGAACTATGAAGACATAACTAATTATTTCAAGACTTTTTGTCTTGAAATAATTAGTTGTCTTCATAGTTCTAATTTTTTTACCTTTTTAATGTTTAGAAATAGAATATGAACCTATAAAAATATTTTTTTTAATAGTTTTAAAATGATTCTTATTGTTTGCTTTTGACAAAACTTCCCTAAAAATCTGCTGTTCTGGTCTTAACTTGACCTTTTGAATATCTCCTTATTTTTTTGTTTTAGTTTGTCAGTTTTGGTGTACAGCAAATCAAATTTTAACAAACAAGTTAAATTTGCTTTAATTTTATTTAGGCTTTATTATTTCTCCTCCATGCATTTACCTTTAGATTCTTTTTAATTTGAGTTAGAATATTTTAGTAGTTGCTGTCTCTAACACTAGATTTCAACTATTTTTATTCTGTTATTTTTCTGAAAATTCAAGATCCCCCCCCCCCCCGTTTTATTCTGTTTGCCAGTTTGGTTATGATATACTATTTCCATAATATTTATTTCCTTAAACTTTTGGAGATAAGAAAACTTATAGGCAAGTTTGATAATGACTTGGGGAAGAGGGTTTTAAAAATGTTGTTTGCAGATAAAAGAAATCTTGTTAATTTTCATGCTTTAGACTTATAATTCTTTTATAAAGAAACTCTAGATGATTTTTCATGAAAATATTGTATTAAGCTCTTAATTTTACTAGGAGTTATGAATATTTAAAATTGTTTTCATTTAAAGATCGATCAGTATTTTGACCATTGATTCTTAAGCTTCAACTTTTAAAAAATCGAGTGAGGAGAGGAATATTTTATGCATCAATATAAATATTTCAAGAAAAGTCGATGATTGTATTGAGAATGAGAAAATTGTGTATCATTTTTCACCAATTTTACAAATAAAACTTTCAAGAACTTTACTTACCTCCTAAGTAAACCATTGAAATGTTGCTGATTAAGTGATGAGGTACGAACGTGAAGGATGCAGATGTTTTTATTCAGAGGTGTCTTGCCTTTAGTTCATACGACTAAAATCTATGCAGCCTGGACAAAATGGATGGAAATGTTAACCAAGAATTTTTATTTGATGTCTTGCTAATAGCAATAAACATCAACTGGCGTCTTTTTATTACTTGAATTTTAATTTTATAATCTCCCATTTTTCTAAAACATTTCGGACTGTTTTCTTTCCAACAAAGAAAAAAAATGAATGCTTAGCAAATTCTGTATTGTTGCAGTGCATTTTTATTTCTTTCAATGTCATTCAGTGCCATCCATTTTGAGCATACCTATTTTAAGACTATTACAGAATGAATCAAAATACTTAGTCCTTAACATAAATGAACATCTTGATATTCTAAGTGTTTTTTGTCAACAGAACCCCCCCCCCCTCTTTTTTTTGCCCACAGTGCTTATTGTCTAATATGTAATATTTTTTAGTACCATATTACACCTGACAAAACTTTAAAAGTTATGAAAAATCTATACGTTAAGTTTTTATTCTCAATGCAATCCTTGACTTATCTTGAAATATTTAAATTGACAAATTAAAAAAGCTTGATGCAAAAATGAAAATCTATCCTAAATATAATTTTAAATTGAGAATAACTCATAGTATAATTTGTGTACCTTACCAATTTTGAAATTTGGCACTCTTCTCTTCTAGAGCAATCATTGGAACAATTATAGTCTTTGGCTTTCCTCATAACCTGGTTCTGTTTAGATATCTTATTGTTAAAAAGGCTCTGTCTATTCATTCTTGCTACTTGCCAATTGTTTACAAAAAATTCATTAAAAAAAACATGGCCATGTTTATTTCTCTTGCTCATTTGATCAGTTGAATTTTTCTCTAGATTAACATTTGTAGTTTTAGTGGAATAATTGGTTTGTTATTTTTTTGATTGTTTTTTCTGTAGCTTCTATCATAATTCTTTTTACCTGTGAAAATCCTGTTATTTTGAGTCATTTCTTCATGGCATATGTACCGCAAAAGATAAGTAAAATTAACTTTTTGCATAAAATCTGAGGGAAAAACTTTTTTAAAAAATTTTTTTAAAAAAAAATTGTTTTATTGTATGTTCCTATCTAGTAAAATTTCTTCCAAGGGGATTTAAATGTTATAAGACCAGAAATCATACATTCTTAGTAATAGTTGAAATGTGTGGTCCCCCCACCCCCAATATGTACCTCAAAAGATACATTGACATAATTTCAAAACTATTACTCCTAGAGCCCTAATTATTTTTGCTTTTCATTGCACAGTACTGATACAATACTGGGGTCCAATGATTAAGATAAAAGTTATTCCCCTTAAATTTAAAAAAACATTTTTTTCAAGACTGGACATACACAACAAATTTAGAAATATTAAAAAAGCCACGCATTAATTTTTCCTTGAACGAGGAAAAAAATTGATTCCTAATCTGCGAAAAAGCTTGTTTTTCCCTGTTTCTATATGTAAAACGAATTTGATTCCAAAAATGTTGAAGTCTTTGTGTTTAACTACCATATTTTACGACCTCGCATTACAACACGTTAGTTTGGCACGTGTCAGATGCACTGTTAATGTTGTACGTAGACGAATTCAAATTGCGAAAATGGTCAAATGTTTTGCTTTCTCCCATTTATTGATTTATTTATTTTATTTTTAGTATATTTTTTATTAAAATGTATAATTAAATAACATTCATCATTAATATGATAATGAAATTAAAAAGCCTGTTTTTTGTTCTTTAATATTAATTATTAAAGAACAAAAAACAGGCTTATTTAATTATACTTTTTAATAAAAAATATAATTTCTTAAACTTTTAATACTGTGTTTAAGTACTATTTACGTCTACATATAACCACGGGTTAACACATTTTCAAAAATAGGTTTGCAAGTCATTTTTTGTGCTTTCCAATCCATAAGACTCCCATTTTTCTCAGGAAATTTGTCTGTTTTGAAAAGTTAAATTTTTAAGGTGTTGCGCAGGGTTTATTTACATTCAGGTAGGCCTTCCACAGGAAGTAGCTCGAAAACTGAACTATTGGGCGGGTTTTCAAGTAGTAATGTTACAATTTACATTTACTCAAAGTTGGTGTTTGTATATTTTTACCAACTCCAGTCAGTAAAATCTTTCCAACTCTGACTCCAGTAACCTCAAATTCCTCCGAATCCATGACTCGAACTCCACAGCCCTGGATACGACACCTGCACTTTCTTTGATCTACTATGAATTATTGGGTTCTGTGCAGACTTTCTGTTTAAAGTAGCAAGGATGAGATATTTATCTCTTATAAAATACTAAACTTGCAAACTTAAATCTATGTTCACATTTTAGGAGTTATGTGAAAAATTATCGCCAATTAAAATCCCCCCCCCCCCCATCCTTAGTTGCAACAGAATATGAAGAAATGCAATTGTTAGCAGTTTTCCAGAAAGATACTCCATGTAAATAACAAACAATCAGTTTGGGATTTAATGTTATTTTCCAAAAATTATAGAGCAATAAGTGTCTTTGTATCTTTTGAGGTAACACTTTTTAAAAAAATATTTTATTTGATGTATGTTATTATCTAATCAACAATTTTTTAAAAACTTTATGGATCTTCCAATTTTCTTTCCCTCTTATTTATTGTAAAGCTTACAATTAAATGCATTTAGTTTCTATTTTTTTTAAATTTTATATAGGGAGAGACTTACATTTATTGTTAGGATTCAAGTTTTTCAGATATTACTTATTACTAAAACACTGTCTTGACCAGATTTTTTATTTATTTAAAAATGTTTTTATTTTTTGTATATCACTTTCTAAAATATTGCCTTCTGTACAATTTCTTCCTTACCTTTCTAAGAATTTTCATTGAGAAAGATTAACCAACCTTTTGAGTTTTAAAACATTAAGTCTACTTAACTTATTAAATTAGTAAATGTGATTCAAGATGTCTGTTAACAGTACTATTCATTAAATAATTGGCTTCCAAAATCGGCTCCTTAAACAGTGCAGTATCCAGTGCTCTAATTTGAACTCTGGCTTATTTGAATTTGGTTTTATATTAATTAGAGTAAGAAAATAGTTTCATTGTCTAAACATTGATTTGTCATTTTCTTTGAAAATTGATTTAGAAATTAATTTATGGTTTAGTATCTTTACAATTATCTATACAAAATGAATGTTTTTTGTTACATTTTAACTCTTGCTTTTAAATTCAGACTTTGTTAAAATATGGATATTGTAGTGCTTGTGAAGAAAAAGCAAAAACCTGCTTGTAAAATTATTTTTATTTCTGTTATGCATCTAATTTTGGCAAAAATCCTTTGTTTTGACGTGGTCATTACCTTGCATGTACTTTTTCTTCCTGTTTTGTTACCATTGGAAACCACATTTATCGTTTTTTCAGATGCGAGTCTTATTTAGTCATTTTACAAATTTTCTGTCAGCTTTGTTAGTTACATATATCCTTCATTGTACTTTTTGTTTCAGGGGGTTACTCCACTCGACTCATTAGTGGAAGTGTGTGTCTCTGCATGGTGGAGCTCTGACTGCCGTCCACACAATTAATTTGCTACTTGCTTGTATGCTTAGCATCTGTCCACTCAATGTTCACCTGCAAGCCTATGTTGGTAAGTGATTTTCTAACCCTCCTTTCTCTTTCACATGCGCCCACCTATAAATACTGCTTCATGTGCATTACTTTGATCTTAAACTTTATTTTGTTTTCTTTTGATTTATCCATTGAACAATATTTTTGAGATGCCCCGAATTGACCAACTCTCCCCTCTTTTTTTCTGTTTCTGAAAGTAACATTTGAACATTTCTTAACCATTTTTTTTATAGTCTAAAATGTCACATATGCGAGTTGAAGTCTTTCAAAGTGTTGTTCACATGTAATTTGTAAATATTAGTAAGAGAAACAAGTAAATAGACACTATTTTACTTGGATTTAACATTTAATAAAGTTATACTCATTGACTTAGTTTACAATAAAAATGTGAAATTCCGCACAATACCTCCTACTCCAGGAGCATGGGAATTGTCAGGTTTCAAAAACACGTTGTCTGTCAATCCAAAGGTGGAATAAGCCAGTGTCAATATTGAAATTGAAAATTCTGCTTTCACTTTAAACTGTGTGATTGTACAATTCACTAATGAAGAAAGGTGAGGCACTGTCTTGTTTTGGTAAAGTTGGATTATCAGAAAGGTGTCCCTGTCCTCAAATGGGCTTATAGTGTAGTAAAATGGCACTCGCGGGATCAAAGGGAAATTCTGTTTATATTCACTGTTTTCTGGATGAGTGGGCGATAATATAGGTAAAAATGTTGGTCCATCAGCAACCCATGTTATATTGCGTACCGCACTATAACGAACCTCGGGGGAGGCCTGTATTAAACAACCCTCATGGGCAAGTCAATCTTCTGACCAGGTCTCAAGAAAGTTCCAAGTTTCTGATGAGTGCAAATTTTTCAATAGAGAATTTACAAAGCTTCCTGATTAAGTGCATTTTGCACATAAGTGGCAATGGAGTCAAAGTAAAGGAAAAGAGCTGAGATGCATACATAGCTGAAGAGATTAGGAAGGGGGACAGAAGGATAAAGCAGAGTTGCCAAATGAGCCATTTTTGGCTACGTCTGGCTGATTCTTTTTTCCCTAATTTAGCTGATAAAAATCTACGTTTAATTTTTATTGTTTTTTAAGAACTGGACGCATCTAAATTGAACTTATGGTCTTGTTTTTTTTTTGGGAGGGGGGGTTTCAGATAAGTTCATTCAACGATTTTACTTTTGCAGCATTTTAAAATTACTAACAATAATTAACAAGGTGGATAATTAGCTATATATGTAAATAAACCTGTCATTTTTGACAGGTACTATACTAGCAAGGCTGAGCAGTGGGTTTTTTTTTTTTTTTTCTTCAGAATTTAATGAAATCTAGGTTATCTATACATCACTGTTACTCTTTTTATTACTTGAATCTGTAGCAAATGTCTGTTTCATCAAATTCATTTCCTCTTATGTTATGAAACAAAAACCTGTCATCAATTTCGTCTTTTGATCTTAAACTGAAAACCATTAACTGGATGAGGGTTGGTGAACAATAGAATGACAATGTTCTTGCATGATCGAAAAGTTACGTGTTCCGTTGTAGACAACCCAAGGTTGCCAAATTAACAATTTTTCAGCTAGAACTGGCTGATTCTCCTTTGTTCCTGTCTCTCCTTTCTTTATGCTTCTGAAGAACAAATTCTCGTTCTGACGAGCGACTCTCGTTGCTTGGCCACTTTCTTGAGCCCTGCTTCTGACATGAATCATATTCGACATATCGTCTGTTTTGGATTTTTAATTAAGGAAAGCTAAGGCAGTACATGTGTGGAAGGGGCCGGACTTCATAATTTATAAAAACTATGAAGAAAGATCTGTAATATTTGAAAAAAATTTTATTAGATTTCTTGAACCGCTGATCAACTAAATTCAAACTCTGCACTGCACTGCCTTGTGTGCTGACTAATATATCTGAATGTCAGCTTCGTACAATGGCCAGTTATCGAGTAATTGCATACAGACACAGATTTCTTCAATTGTAGTTTTTAGAAACTGTAGAAAATCTTATACCAAATGATTTGCTATGTAGCCTGGCTAGATATCCTGCAAGAAAAAATAGCAGATCAATGTCTGAAAGAGTAAAAACATGAAAATCGTCTAATGAAAAATCTCGCCAAATGTTAATTTGTATAATATTTTTGATTTGTTTCGATGGTTGCATAAAGGCTTTTGTTTGAAAATAGGTGTCTATTTACTTTTGTCATGTCTCTGTACTCTGATTGGAGGGGAAATGGAAATAGTCCTATAATGGTCTGTAGAATTCTTTTTAATATTTTCTGTAAATTTTATTGAAACCAAAGTGAGAAATCTAGTATCTTTTTATAATCTGAGCTACAATTTCATCTTTGCATGCAATCATCAAAGTTTAATAGGATTTTGACTGTTTTGCTTACAATCTCTTAAATTGCTACCTTTCAATAATGATTTATACTGATAAATAGTTATACCATTTTGAAAGACATGTAAAAAAAGATTTAGACTGTCCTTTTCAAATTCAAAAAACCTTTCTCTCCATCATATTCTACTTATTAGGTATGCTGAAGTTTATTTTCTGCTGTCATAGTTATTCATTGTAATGACTTTTCTGCTATATAAATGAATGTAAGATTTCTCTACTTAAACGGATTGCTTTTCTTTTGAAACTGGTTTCTAAGCCAAAATTGCTGTGGTTAGGTTACTATTTTGGGGTTGATGCAAAAGTTTCCAGCATGTTTGACAAACTCTTTTGATTCATCATAGCATCATTATTTAGTTATCAAAGTATTTTCCCTGACTTTCTATGACCGTAAGCCAACTTTCAGCTAAATTGTGTATTTCATTATAAAATAATGATTCTGGTTTTGATTTGATGGATTTTTCAAGGAATGTTTTTGATATCTTCAACTTGTTGAACTGCTGACCAGACAGGAAGTATTGCATGGACTGATAGTCTGAAGGTGACTGATCTGGAGAAAATGCCACACTAAGAACTTCCCATCCCAGCTGCATGATCATTTGCTGAATTGCATTTGCAACATGAGGATGGGCATTGTCATGCAGCAGAATCACCAGTTGACTTCCTTGTGAGAAAAAAGTCTTTTCTCTTCCAACAAGCCAATTGCTCAATGTAGTGGAGCATAGTAACAGTTTGTTCAGGTTTCAGCAATTTGTTATAGAGTTCCCTCTGAATCCCCAAAACAAGAACTTTTTCCCCACTAGATTCTGTTTAGGTTGAGATGTAGACTGTCCAGGATCAAGTCACGATTTTCTTCATCTTTGATTCTCGTAATAAATTCATTTTTCATCAGCAGTGAATATCTTGTCCAAAAATGACTTTTTCTCTCTTGAGTAAGAAGAGAAACCAAGTGTTTAAATGCTGACTGATGTTCCTCCCTTCTGTAGATTTATGTAGAACACATTTTCTTAGCTTTTGAATTTTTTCTAAGGCTTGTAAACAATATACTACAGTTGACCGATTCAACTTTAATTTTTCTGCAACTTCATGTGTTTGTACTGTATTTAAAAAAGAAAATACCCCCCCCCCCAGTTCATCAGGCTTTGAGATCTGAGGTCTTGCTGAGCATTCTTTGTCCTTCAGCTCAATATTCCCCTTTGCATAACACATGCTTGCACCTACTGCGTCATTATCATAAGCTTCATTGATCCATTGTCTTGCTTCTGCTGCACTTTTTCCCAGATTAAACACAAAGAGTAAAGAATATCAAATTTGCATTTTATATTCAGTTGTGATTTTTATCAAAATAAAGTAAAATGATCACTTTCTGCAAACAATTCTTAAATAGTATGCACAAGCAATAAATAGCTGAGTAAACTTCAAAGACACAATCATGGCGCTGGGATGGGAAGTTCTTCCACATGTGGCATATTCTCCAGACCTGTTGCTCTCGGACTTTCACTTGTTTCACCCCATGCTGCACTTATCTGGTCAGTTCTAACAAAATCAAGATTTGGAAAAATCCTTGAAGAATTCATTGAATCAAAACTGGAATCATTGTTTTCTGATGGAATACACAATTTAACTGAAAGGTGTGATGGAAAGTCATAGAAAACCAGGGAAAATATATTGACTGAATAACAATGCTATAAATATGATTTTGTCAAATGCTGGAAACTTTCCATCAACGTAATATATTCATACAATATTTAACCTCAGGTGTTTCCAATAATGCTGGCGCTGTTTGTAAATGCCTGTCAATGACTTATATAAGCAACAATATGAATATTGACTTATTAGCTCATTATTATGTCTTATAGATACTTAATAAGCTTAGCTTAGTTTGCCATAAGTCCATAGCATCTACTGAAGATCAAACTTTCTGCAGTTCTAATAGTTTACTATGCTAGTTTTCTAACCATTATTCCAGTGAGGCCTCATATTCTGGTGTCTTCTATTTATGTAGTTGAAGAAAATTCATTTTTTTTATGCAATTTTACACTAATTCTATTTTGTTTTTAAATAATGATTACGTATTTTCCTCTTTCAGAAGATTTAAACCATTTCTTGCTAGCTAAATTTAACGTATTAGAAACATAATGTTAAAAAGGTATTTATAGGCAGTTGTCTAATAAATAGGTTAAAGGTTTGCTTCTGATGAAAATAATCTCTTACACTTCTAATCTTAATGTATTAAATTTTACTATTATAAACTTTTCAATTTGTTTACCTTTTGAGTCCTTTTCTTTAAGCAAAGGAAAAATAAACATTATGTGATGATTAATTTGATTACATCTGTTTTACTCTCAAATGTTTCTCTTTTGTAGTTTTAATGGTAAATTATATGATTTTTCTTTCTTTCTCTCTAGTGTTCTAATGTGGAAAACTTGTCTCCTCAAGTTATCCGCCAAGTTGCAAAGGAGCTTGCGGAGCTATCCAGTAATCCGCCAGAAGGTGTAAAGGTGTTCCCCAATGAAGAAGATATTACGGATATCCAGGCAAGAATAGAAGGACCAGGTAAGAACACTTGATATAGCTGATTTGTTAACATTGTCTTGCTCAGATTAGCTTTGTCTTCTGTTCCATGTCCTGCTGTCACTTTCAAGTAGCTACACAATAACTCTACTTGCATATTGCTAGGATTTCTTATTTTTATTCTTTGCATACTTCTACCAACGTCGTTGTCAGGGGAAGTCATTGTGCATGGATCCGTCCCAAAATTTAATCACTTCTTCCATGGCGCATTGCCCACCCGTCCACAAAATGTCATTGAAATTCATTGAACTTTTGGAGATATTGTTGGAAAAGACATGAACTTTTGGCGCTATTACATGGTGTGGACATATAACTAATTGTGCATAGACGCAGCCCAAAATTTAATTAGTTCTTCCTTAGCCTATTGTCCACTCTTCCACAATTTAATTGAGAACTTTTGGAGATATTGTGTGGACCGTCATGAGCGTATACATAAATGTAAGGGTGGGGGTATATCTTTCAACCAAAATAAAATTCCTGTGTGCGTGCCAAAATTTAACCAACTCTTCCTTACTCCATTGCCCACCCTTCTACAAAATGTCATTGAAATTCATCTTGTGGACAGATAGAAAGACATAACTCGTGGTTATCCTAGGTTCAGTTATAACGTGGTTGCCTTTCTTTGCCCCCAACACCCACGTTATAAAGGGGGAACTACTGTATATTAAGTTGCTTGACATGTAATTATTGATTTATCTAAACAATAAATTTGAAAGAAATTCCTAGGAAAAACTAATTTATTCAATCATTCTGCTTTGTCAATTCCTTTTCTAAATTATTCCATCATAAAATCAATAAATTCATTGAAAGCTTCTGCAGTATGATTCTATGAGGATGTGATCTAGAGATGCCTTTAAGAAAGACTAATCTGGGGATAGGGGTCAAGTGCATAAGTGGGGGTACAGTAAATTCTCCATCTTCAATTGATTCAACTTTAGTTATTTCATTTTTCTCTCTCAATATGAATGGTGAGTATTATCAGCAAAATGACAACTTCTATTTACTAAACTGTTGTGTGAATTATGAATGCACTATTTCAAGCTGGACTATATTTATGGGCAGTAATTGTTTGGCCACTTTAAGGGAAACTATGATAAAAGTGGCCAAATAATGCCCATAGATATATAGACCAGTCTGAAATAGTGCATTCATAAACAGCACACATTAATTTAAACGTTAAATGTTGTGATTAGTTGGGGGGGGGGGTCAACTCTAAGTAGTGAAAGGTTTATTATTTAAAACAAACCTGTAAAAAATTTTAAGAATCTTATTTGATTGCACTGACAAAAATAAACACTGATTAATCTTAGTTTCCATTACTGTTTTATTTGTTACTTTAGATTTTTTTTTTTTTAATGTCTACCTATAGCCATTGGTATTCTTGTTAACCAATTATCTCACATTTTGAAGTTGGCTACTTGACATAGGAAATCTGCTATTTTTTAACAATTGAATTAGGTTACTGAAAAAGATTTAGTAAAGTATTTTAGAAAAACTTTTCTTGGAATAGATTTGTTAAATATAAAATCAGATATAGATACTATATTAGAAAATAGATGGAAGGTTATAGAAATTATGAATAGAACTGCACTTGACACCACATAATTGAATATAGTATCTCAGTCAGTTTTCTTTGTAGAAATTCTGTCTGTATACCCACCAAGTACCACAAATATTGTTCTTGATTACAAAACATTCTTGCCTCAATAAATTTTTAACAAATCAGTTTTAAAGATTTGAAATCTTTTACTTTTTCAGTTTTTCGTTTTTCCAAATACTTTTTCCACTGGTCTTGTAGTGAAAGTCACTATGTAGTGTTTTTATAAAATGTCTTTTGTTGAACACTCCTCTTAAACCTTAATTTTCTATAACTGTTGTTTTTTTTCCCTCCTTGCCTTAATGTTCTAACAGAAATCTATAGGAAATGCTAAAGGACATCTCACATTGTAAACTTTTTTTCTTTTTATTCAGTTATCAAAATAATTCCCAAATGTGTACACTTATTTTCTTCACCAATTGACTTTTACTGTCAGCAGAATCAGGCACAAATCCTGAAATATTTTAAGATGTGAATGTTTAAAACTTTCAGTATAAAATATATTAGTCAACATTGTTTTAAAAAAAATAAACTTTTCCAGACTTGGTCCAAGAAAGAGAATGTCTCTTATCCTTAATATCAAACTTGTTTACATTGAAACCTGTATATTGTTAATTTTTAAATCTCATTTCAGCTGGAACACCATATGCTGGAGGTGTTTTCAAAATGAAATTGGTTTTAGGGAAAAATTTTCCAATGGAACCACCAAAGGGATTTTTTCTAACAAAAATATTTCACCCAAATGTGGCAAATAATGGTGAAATTTGTGTGAATACGTTGAAAAAAGATTGGAAACCAGAATTGGGAATCAAACATATATTATTGGTAAGGAACTTGACATATTTTCTCTCTCTCTCTCTCTCTATTACTGTAAGTCTGATTTCTGTTAATTTCTGTGTGCAATATTCTTTTGTAGACTGTGAAATGTTTATTGATTGTGCCAAATCCTGAATCTGCATTGAATGAAGAAGCAGGCAAACTTTTACTCGAACAGTATGATGATTATTCAACGAGAGCGAGGCTATATACAGAAATCCATGCAAAACCTAAGTAAGTCATTCAATCAACACTTTCATAATTTAAGTTATAATTATAGTACAAATGTCAAAATAAATTAAAATTTTTCTTTTGTATTTTATTGAAAAAGGTAATTTAAAAAAAAATGAACAATCTGAACATTGTGTGCACTGATATAGAATCAGATGTTGCTTTAGTTTTATTTGACATGCCTACATTTTGACGGTCAAATACTGCAGGCCTAAAACTAAAATTTTCATTACTTCCACATGAAAAAGTGGATTATTAATACTTTAAACTTTTAAAGCTTGTATGTGTACATGAAGATTACTATGTACCAAGGTAATGAAAAAAATTTGTACATAATATTTTTATTAGGTAAAATATTGACATTTGAGTTATATTACATTCACTACAGTGTTAGTATCTTTTATAGTTTAATATTCTCTATATTTGTTTGGATTAAGTAACTTATTTCTGCTTTTTATTTTCTTTAAACTAATCCCCCCCCCCCTTTTTTTTTATTTCCCTGTTTCAGAATAAAAGAAGAGCAGTCATCAAATGTTCGTGATAAATCCTCAGATGGCCCCATAGCAAAAAAACATGCTGGAGATAAATTTGCTGGTGAAAAGAAAATCATAGCGGTGGAGAAAAAGAAAAAAGAAAAGAAGAAAGTACTGAAGAGATTATGATAGCTATTTAATACCTTGTACAGACTGTGAATAAATAGACTCACTAATGCGTCGTCACTCCTTTCTCTCAATATCTCCATATTGACATTTTAAAAAAAATATATATATTTATCTAATATATATATATATATTTCATAATGCCATGAATTGGTGAAAGACAGTCTACTTCCCACTGACAGACAACTGTGTGTACAGAAAGATGTGTGTGCGTGCGTGTGTCTCTGTCTCTCTATCTTCTTCTGTCTCTCTCTCTCTCTCTCTCTCTCTCAACAGAACCTCCAAACTCACCTGTGGCATCTTTATTTTGTTTTTGATTTTCTCTGAACTTGAAGTCTTTTTTTTCTTTTCTTTTTTTTAAAACAAAAAACAAAAACAAACTATCTTGCAAACTTTTCTTTCCTTGTTTCTCTTTTTTGTTTCTCCACACATTGCTTCCGTGCAGCCACTATTGGTCAGCATCTCAGTTTGGCCACTAAAGAGGAATCTGAACTTTCCTCCTCCTCCTACTCCTCCTCTGGCTACAGGAGTGCACAAACACAAGTGCACATGTACAAAGTCTGTCATCAATGTAGCTGTGTTTTCCCTGTTCCTTCTCAAATTACACACAGACTGGCCAAAGACAGTGTCTGACAGTGAGTGTTGTCATCACCGTATGATTTTAATAAAGTTTCAGGCAACATTCAAATTATTTTTTTTCTCCTTTTTTATTTGAAAACAATTATTCAGGATTCTAATTTCCAAAATTAGGAATTTTGTTTTCTCTTTTTACTTTTAATCTTTACCTTCCAGGCTTTCTGCAAAATCTTCCTTATTATTCAGATCCTGTATAGCTTGATCTACTCATCAGCAAGCATTTATTTCACTAATGCTACTGTTACAATTATCTACGTCCTATATTCATCATCGTTATTCTTTTCTTTCATTAGTCAAAACAATAAAAATCATTCAAGTCAATTTGTTGTGTATTTTAACATGCAAACTAACCTGGCTGAGTACATGCCTTAGAGTAATGGCTAGCAGGTTAGTCTTGCAAACATTGCTAGTGAATTTCATCCTTACTGGGTGCACCACTATTATTACCTTGAACCAGAATAAACTAAGCTTAGTAAATTTCTACAAACCAGCCTGTGGATTTACTGGAACTAACATCCTCCTTTAAGAAAATAGTTTTGAATGAAAACAATACCATAATCAAATTAATGTTTGGAGGATGGGATTTAAAAAAGGTTTAAGGGTGTTGCAATGGTGCTTTATATAAAGGGAAGGTAAATAATCATTTTTGTAACTGTTTACTGCTGCTATTTATTTTACTTTCTGTATGTTTCTTTTTTTATATAATGCCTAGAGGTCACCAAACATATTTATTTTCCAACACCAAATTGATCTATGACAGTTTCTTTATTCTCATGTAATTTTAACATTTTAATTTGGTTTAAATACACATTTTGTTCATTCAGTAGACATGATTTCCAGAAACCTTTCCAAATTTTGAAATCTGAATTTCTATAGATATTAAATCATATTTTTGAAAGGAAATGTATTTAGCACTGTTAAGAAATGGCTTGCTACTACCTTTTTTCAAGTATTTAAAATGCTTAGAACTTAGTTTGAACAATTAATTTGAACTGATGACATCTTTCTCTTGATGTATTATTTTGCAAAGCTTTAAAAATTATCTTGCCCCCCCCCCTTTTTTAAAAAGACTTATTCTATTTCCACTCTTTCAAATGAGCACTCCATAATATTTTTAACATTTCATAGGTTGGAAAACCTGCCTGCTTCTTATGGTCTTATACAAACAAGGTACCATCACCTTTCAATATTGATACATTAAGTTCACTAAAAAATCCAATCCTTAACTATCTTTCAGTTAAATTCTACACGCAACCCCTTACCTGTTAAAAAAAAAAAATTATCCTCATTTAACAACTTTTATGTATGGCGGTTGTCTTTAAAAAAAAAAAAAAAAAAGTTTCTTTGGAAATAGATGATTTAGATATTACAATTACCAAAATCATTCATAAGCATAAGGTGTTGCTTATTGGGTAACTCGTGCAAAATGGGAGTAACTAGAAACTAATCATTAGTTGTAAAGAATGTGTAGTTGATAGTTGTTATAACAGTTGAAATGCTTTTCATAATCTTCACCCCACCCCCAAAGATCCAGGATGTGACTTAAAGTA
The DNA here is from genome assembly GCA_006491835.1 of Architeuthis dux. Taxonomy (NCBI): domain Eukaryota; kingdom Metazoa; phylum Mollusca; class Cephalopoda; order Oegopsida; family Architeuthidae; genus Architeuthis; species Architeuthis dux. The sequence continues at coordinate 4,409,837 of VCCN01002810.1, read as the reverse complement.
ATTCATTTGTGAACATTTGTCTTCCCCCCCCCCAAAAAAAGTTTGTTCCTTATTAGATGTCAAAGGTAAATGTTTAGCTTATTTGTTTTGATCTCTTCATCTTGAAAACTTATTTGGGTTTCGTTCCCATGTGTTTTAGAATTAATTTTCAGCCGTCACAAATTTCCTTCTGGGTCATTAGATTATTACTAATCTGGACCATGGAAATTCCATGGGTGTTGACAACTAAAATTTAAAACGTGCTTATCCTTGTACATCATGTGAAGACATCTTCCACTTAAGCGGGGAGGGTGTAAGCTTACATTTAATGTGACTTGGTCAGGATATCTTCATAAAATTTATATATACCAACTATTATTGCATTAAAAGGACATGCTTTTCTCTGTAGCAGGATAACTGATGTAAGGCATAACTTTTTTTTTCTTCTTTTTTTGTTTATTTTTCACTTTGAAACCTTTCCTTTCCCTGTGTTACAGAGGAAGCTGGTTATTATAACCATGGATAAATTTATCGAACGGTCAGTGGATCCCAAACACTAAAATGAATTTTTAAAAAAATGTAAAGTGTATAAGTCTTATAGTGAATTGTTTCAATTTTTATATCTTTTGCTTAATGTTACTGAAGTAATCCCAATAAGTGGCTTCCTCTGTACACGAGTCACATTACAAAAAAGAAAAGAAAAAAAGCCATTATAACAGGACTCGAAATTAATGTTGTTCTGTGGGACTAGAAAATGTGACGAACATATCTTCCCCGGGATGAAAGGGATTTTTAAAAAAACTGTCATTTTACCAAATTAGAAACTGAAATGAGGGATAAAGTGAAAAGTTACATACATATACACTGTAAATGTATACTTTTCACTTCACTTCCCTTTCCCTATATATAATTGTCCATCTCAGAAACAACCTCTGTGAAAGGAGTAGGGTCTGCAGGGTACAGACCACTGGTCAAAGCAAGGTTGCCATTTTATGGCCACATTTGACAGGAATGCAAGAAGGAAAATATCTCTCAATCAAAATGAATCCCTGGATCCTCCTCCAATTTTAATCACTTCTTTATTACCACGTGACTTACCCTTTCCTCAAAATTTCTAAAAAAAAATATCAATTTGAGAACTTTCGGAGATATTGTGTTGATAGACAGGAGTGAATACAGAAATTTATAGAAAAAAACGCAAAAATATCACTCAATCAGAAACAAATACCTGGATCCACCCCAAATTCAATCACTTCCTTGTCTCACCTTTCCACAATTTCATTGGGATTCATAGAGATATTTGTATGGACAATCAGCAGTGAAGACTAAATGCTTGATTTTGAAAAAGTCTTTCTTTTGTGGTGATGGGGATTATACATGTGGCAATGTCTTTCCCTGTAGATTCTAATGCGACAGAGCTTCAAGACAGTAAATTACTGGCAAAGTTAGCTGAAGGTGACATGCAAGCTATTGATGCTGTTTATCATAAACAATGTATGACTGACTTATATAATCGTTATAGACTGCATTTAACTGTGAAAGATCAAAGCAACGACAAGATTCCCAAGAAGGTATTGCCCTTGCTGTAGCATATTTTGAAGAGATTAGGGCAGAAAGTGGAGATTCCATACCATATTTTAAACTTGCAGACCTAGCAAAAATGTACAAAAACAGACTACATGAATTAAATGTACATGCTCCAGAGCGAATAAACATGACCTGTTTAAAAGTGAATATTGTCCTGCACTCCATGCAAATACAAAAGGGCTTGACGTGGTTCTTGCATTTAAAGAGGACAGGAGCAGCTATTCATTATGCCAGTGAAAACAGTTCTGACTCTAAAACTATAATTCTTTCAAAAGCTGCACAGGCAGTACGTAATGACATATTTGGAAAGAAAAAAATTTAGTGGTATCTTTGATGATAATTGTGACAGAGAGGCTGTTCCTGACAGTCTGTTAGCGCTAGTAAACATGATCTTAGATGGAACAAACATTCAGGAACAAAGTACTTCTCAAAGAGTATCTACAGAGGCACTTACAATTGCATGACTTTTGATTCAGTTAAACTTTGCAGCAGTAGTGGCAAAATTAGACATAATGCTGATCGTGAAACACTAGTGTCTATCTATATAGGATTTCTTATTTATGGTCAAACCAGAAGTTGAGATTTGTTTGATAAGTTGCATCAATTGGGTGTTTGCATATCTTATGATCAAGGTCTAACACTTTCAACGGCTTTAGGAAACTGTTTGTGATCGCTTTCAAACTGAAGGAATAGTATGTCTCACCAAAATTAAAAAGGGATACCTTTACCACTGCCTGTGTTGACAACATTGACCACACTCCTAGCTCCAGGACCAGTAAGGATTTTATGGCACTGCTATTTCTGTTACACATTATCAATACCAGCCATAGAAAATTTACAGAGACATTGTAGTTCATAATACAACATTGAAAACTAAAACACTTCAGTTACCTGATGCAAACACAAATGTATCTGACAGTTCTGAAGATGGGTGACATATACGTGCCAAAAATAGAGCACTCTTTTGCAGAGGACTAAATTGATACTGAATTCGGGGCCAACATTAAATCTGGATGGCTGAATCATTTCTACACGCTATGTCAGAGGGGCTATCTAAAAAGTTAATTGCATCTTTACAATCAGCACCTGCAAAAGTAGAAGCTTTACCTTCACTTCTACCACTGTTTCATGAACATGCCCAATACTCCAGCAATGATCGACACCTCTATGAAATTAATAATGCAGTTGACTAATCATTTTACACCTGGGGCAGATCCCAGTTTGGGAAATGGACAAACCACGGTTTACCCTTGCGATAAAATTCAATGGCAAAAGCCGGAATGTGGAGAAGATAAGTTCATCGTCTTGCTTGGCAAGCTCTACCTGAAATCACACCATTGTTCATCAAACTGTCTCAAGAACCATTATTCCCTTGCTCCGATGAACTGAAAGACTTAGAGATATTTGTCGTTACCATGTACATCCACACGTGTGGTGCTGATAGTGGGAACGAAGCCAGGAAAACATTGTTTTTAATAGGTAACCGAACGATTGAATGTATTCCACCTACACAAGATGCTCTGTACCAGCATATAAAAAGAGCAGTTTATCAGGCTGGATTTGTTTGGGGACAATCACTTCAGCCACTGTCCTTCTAATGGGGTTGGTTGTTAGAATGTCATCAATGGTCTCCTGTTTGGACAACATTAACACAATTAACAGCAGCTGATTTGATGCGGATGCACAAAATTTGGTATAAGCCACAATAAATGTTGCAACGCCAATTTGCCTTGCACTGCATTATGTATGTACTCTGGTGACTATATCTGAATGAATTTTTCAACTTTCAATGCATTGTGTAATCATTTACTGTTATTAATATTTGAATATATTTACTTCAATTTCTTTTTGCATTTGCTGTTAACTAACTGAGCAATCTAGATTTTACATGGTATGTGTTTTAACCCTATTCACTCTGTGGTACAATAATCCCCTCTCACATCCAGGGTGGTGAATTTGCATTTGTAAGCAGTTTTTTAATGACATCAGCAATATGAAATAGAGCCTTCTGATTTGCTTATCACTAAGTTCTTAGACTTACACTTAGATATGAGGTTAGTGTTATGCTCATTTTATTAGATTTTCATTCCTCGTTTCAACGGTATGTGGTACATATGTAATGGAAGCGTTGGTCACGTAACTGATGACGTCATAATGCAAACACATGAAAGTTTTTTGGGGGTCAAAATATTTGCAGATAAGTTTAAGGGAAAGTCATATAACACAAAAGTTTTGAGCAAAACTATAATAGAGAACCCCCCCCACCACCACCTGGCGAAGTGAATAGTGTTAAAGACCAGTAAAATAAAAATTAGTTCTGTGAACTAGTGACCACTTATTTGATTTTGTGAGTAAGTTTTTTTTTATGTTTAAAAGAATTTCTATACAACATGAAGTGCTCACTTCACATTGCAGACACGGTTTTTCAGCATTTTCACTTTTTTCATCTGGTCTGTAAATTATCTGATATCTGGCCAAAATGGCAAGACCCAGAGTGAGTACCCCCTTTCTATCAAATTAGGACACCATTTGCTACAGCTGGACCAAATATGGAACAATTTTCTCTCTTAGCAGCTGGACTATATTGCAATGTTTTATAAACAATTTTGGCATTTGGCCATTTTTTTTTGGTGTGTTTTTGACCAGAAACGTTTCCAACCATCTGGCAACTGTGGTTTAAAGAAGAGAACTGAGAATGAGACACAGAATTTGGGTTCTCCAATTTATTTGTTTCTGTTTTTTACTGTTTACTAGAGCTGCAACTAACAATTCTTTTCATTATCGACTAATCTGCTGATTATTTCTCGATTAATTGAATAGTTGTTTATAAAATGTGTTCTACAGGTTCTATAAAATGGCAGAAAATGGTGAAAACTGTTGATCCCTGGTGAAAAAGGTTAGTCGGGAGCACTGCATCATAATGTTGATTACCTTGGCAGTAGTAATAATCAATTTAAGAGCAGTTTATAAAGAAGAGCCATAGAATGATTTATTAAAATTATACAATGGTATGAACAATGAAATATATTTGGTTTGATTGCAAAAGGTTAATGAAGAATGCTTTATACTTCAAATTTGTCTGCACAAATGCTGTGTCCATATTCATCATACTGTTGTTTAGTGACAACCATTGATGGAAATTTGGGGTCAGAAGAAAGGGCAACTCCTCCCTGCCAAGCATAAGTCTGAGGGCTGGAAAGAGGAGAGAAAAAAAAAAGAAGCATTTCAATTTTGTTGCTTGTCAAAAACATAACAATTTTAAAGTCAACTAGTATTATTATTATTAACTAGTGAGACCCATGGAAATCCCACTGTTATTTTAAAAATAAAAACAAAATATGCCGAAGAAAACAGTTATTTTATATTTATGATATTATAATAAGAAAATTCAAACATAAATATATAGATTATTATTTAAAGTTTTTGTTGTAATATTGAATGACTGTAGCCACAATCACAGACCAAACAACAAGCAAGGTATTCTTCACTTTTTGTTGTGTTACCACTAATGGACACACCATTTAGACTAGAACCTTGCAAATTCTCATGAGTACTCCACTAGACATCTTCTAAAAATGGATTTTTGGAAAGTTTTTTATTTTATTTTCTTTATAAAAATAATCTAGTTTCTGCACTATCAGACATGCTATTTAGCCGAGAACCTTTCAAATTCGTATGAGTACTCCACTAGACATTTTCTGAAAACATTTTTTTTTTAAATTCTTTATTTATTTTTCACTATTTTAGTCTTGTGTCAGCGCTACTGGACACACCTTTTGGCGTAGAACCATGAGTACACCTTGTAGACACTTTCTAAAAATGTTT
>VCCN01002810.1:4304268-4314969 GCA_006491835.1 Architeuthis dux | reverse complement strand
ATGAATTTAATGACAATTTGGAAAATCTTTAAATGGTAATTTAAAATTCTATGATGTAGCGAAACGCGTCATCGATAATAAAGAATTATCATTTAAAGATGTTGAAAAATAAATATTTGTTGTTTAAAATAAAGGCTTTCCTCATCATTCGGCTGCGGTCTTATTGGTGTACCTAAGTATGTGGTATTTTACTACTTGAATCACAAACTATCTATCTATCTATCTATCTATCTATCTATCTGTCTGATCATATTGACTGCAAACAGAGTGTAAGATGAACTACTTTCGACCTGTTTCAACCTGTCCTCATGACCAAGGACAAATTATAAAGAGAAACTATAGTAAAAAAGGAAAACATATAAAAGTGTGGACATAAAAAGTATAGAATTAGAATATTTATGGGCATATGGCAACTGGCAATCAAGAGAAAGTGTAATAAAAAGAAAGAAATAGCCACAAACCCACACAGGAGATTTTGTCATAAGAAAACTTCTCTTAAGTGATCAGAAAACTGACGAATAATCATTCAATCAATTAGTCAGTAAGCTGAGAGTGTGGGCGTAGAGATGGTGAAAAGAACGGACAGAAAGAGAGGGCACGGGGAGAGAAAGAGGGAGGCAGAAAGAGACAATACTAATACTGGTGAGAAATCATAAAAGATGTTTGAGAAAGAGAAACAATATCGGTTAATTTAAATCTACCCCAACTCTTTGGCCACTGGACAAAATGAATTTTGTTGACATTGACAGCAGGCAGGTTTGGTCATGCGAAAATGTATCGACTCGAACTTAGGTGACAAATAATTTGGAAGGCGTGAATATCGAAATAAGAGACATTATTACTATTTTATAGAGAAAATTAGGTTTGCTTTATACGACGATCCACATATATAAAATGCAATATGTATCCACATATATGTGTATATTTTTGTCTGTAATACTTTTCAATGAGCGCACAAATATTACACTCTTATCCTACGCAGAGGTCCGGGGAGCGACTCTTTCATTCTAGGCAGAGCGCACTCTGATTCTAGGCAGAAGTGCCGATCCATACGTAAATAATCCCCTCACTTTTTACGGGTACTATGCTAGTGATATATAATATAAAATCCTAATGAACGCTTCCGGAACATGAATTATCACAAATAAATCTGTGTGTAAACTTTTGATCGAAGCATAAAAAAGTGTCGTAAAAAAGAATTTATATTTTCTGACTGAGAAGTTAGCTACATATAAAAATGGCTGTAACAGTTTTGCGACTAAAAGCAAATGTATTCTTCAGCAGAAGTATAAGACTCTTGTAGATTCAAGTTTAAGTAGTTTATGTTTTCGATTCACTCAATCAGCTCGCTCCAGTCTCTTGCCTGCGTTTCACACGTTAACCGAAGACTTGGTCCCCTACAACATGTTACATTGAGAGAACTTTGGTCTGTTGCACTATTTATTGTACCAGCCAGAATAAAGTTCCTTTTTTGTTGAGTTCGAAATCAAATTTCTCGTCATTCTATCTGACTTTGTTTAGTTTTATCAAAAGATTTAGACGACCGCGAATTACTTCCGAAATATTGCAATTTATATCCTTTTGCTCGACCATATCACGTCATCAAAAGGAAATGGGAAAAGTTGGGAAAATGGGTTCCACATGAACTAAATGAAATGCTCCATGACTGTTCCCAACCGCCATAACTCTCAGCTGATTGTGTCTAAGCTTAGAGAATTGGGATATGAAGTCTTGCAACATCCTTCATATTCACTTGACATTTCTCCTATATAGTATCATCTTTTCAAGCATTTTGAACTTCATATCCGTAATAAAAGCTTAAAGAATAGGGAAATCATAACTCGTGCTTTACTGTGACCACTAAACCTAAATGATGTTTCAATCATTGTTGGAAAAAGGTTATTGCTTCAAATGGGTCATGCTTTGATTAAATGTTTACCGCTTGTTTTTTTTTTTATAGCATCCTTCATTGTTTATAGCATAATTCATTTTACTATTAAAAAACGACATTTTACAAGTAACAATCTAATATTTAGATAAAAAAATCGGATGGCCAAAACACCGAGAGAAAACTATGTTTATGGGAGAGCTGTCTCTGTCAGAGAAACACATCGATACGCTAGATAGAATGGATATTTTCAACTTTGATCAAGCCTCTTATCTCTCGATCTTTCCGTCGTCAAATATATTAGGAAGTTAACATCATCCCATCTCATTAATTTCTTTTAACGGACCCCTGTGAGTCAAGCGACCATGATGGATGCTTTACTCCTTAAACATGTTTCCCGGAAGGTAATCATGCCATTGCACGTTACATATACTAGCAGAAAAACGCGTACAAGCAGCATCCAGTTCCGGTTTAACTATGTACCAAAAGTAACATATGCTACGGGACCCGCAATTTTAAGCCATCAATTCCAATTCAGTGTTTCTGCACTTGCTCTATTACTATAGTACTATACTGTCCTAAACGTTTAAGAACAACTGGGCGTTTATGAGCTATTTTAGCCAATTATCACCTTTAATTGGAGTTATTATTTTGATACAATAATTACTGGGAGTGTAGTGTCTATGTAATACATATACGACACATAGACGCGAAGGTATTTGAAACCGAAGAAAAATTGTATGTGTTTTAATATTTATGTGCATTTTCTTAATTTGAGACCATTTTATAATATATGCTACACGCCCTGCACTGGCTTTATCCGGACGTGGCAGCATCCAACAAAAAGATAAAACAGGTCTGGTTAGTCACTCAATAGAAACCGTCACGTCTTTTGGAAACATGCCATGTTAGGAGTGATCAATTAAAAAAATTGGAAAAGGGGTGATCAATGAATTAGTTACTTCTCTCGCATTTTGTTGGGCGTTGTTCACCAAAAAGCCTGAATTTTCAAAAACAAGCGTGAATGCTGCCGGGCACAAACTAAGGGATCAATTTAGCCTAAACTTACATTGTAAATTGAACCCCCCCCGGCTAAAACCCTATTTAGGGGGGAGGGATTTTCAAAAAACAAAAATGTTTTTTGTAGACATAATAAAGAGTAAATTTTCAGCCCACTAGCTCCACTGACACGACCTGTACGCGTGATGCATACATATCCAGCCAGCCAACTTAAAAACTGAAGAAACCTATGTTGACAGTTTTGGTGACAGTTTTCGTTGACGATTTCTAATAAAGAAAAGAAAAAGAAAAGTCGTTTGTTTACCACTCGAATACCATTATTTTCACGCCCCCCCCCATCACAGTTGAACACCTTTCTCGGTGATCGCAGAAAGGCTATCTTTTCCTAGAAATTAAATAAAATAGAGTTTTTGGTACTGAAACTCGGAAGAAGAGCCAGACAAAATTTGCCACCACTCATTCTGAATCAGGCCACGCAGATGCGCCTTTGTTTAAAGTAAGAATGAAAACAAATATTCAAACAACGGTAACTTCAGTCATTTCTAGATATTTAACCATGCCTTTTTATTTAACCTGTAACGGCTTCCTTCAAACAACCACGATGCGGACACCCGGTTAAAAATCATGTTTCACTCAAACTTGTTTCGAACCATTAAACAATTTATCAACCTCGCAAGTGAAAATAAAAGAAACTAGCATTCCAAGGGAAATTATGAATCCGCGCCACCCATATATGCTGTGTTGGGCGTAATCAAATAAAAATTTGGAAAAAGGGGTGATCAATGAATAAGTTACTTCTCTCACCTTTTGTTGGGCTGTGATCACTAAAAAAAGGTCTGAATTTTCAAAAGACAAGCGAGCACAAACTAGTGACCAATTTAGCATAAACTTATATTGCATATTGAACCCCCCCTCTAAAAAACTTATTTGGGGGGAGAATTTTCGAAAAACAAAAATGGTTTTCCTTATTGAGGGGAGCGTGTGTGCAACATTTTAATTAATTTAATAACGGTTAAGGCTGGGCGAAGTCCGGATACATAGATAGATATAAATGTCAAAACACATGAATAACCTAAACCCAGCAATACATCAGTGTTGTGGGTAGTGGTGATTCAAAAGAAAAACGTTGTACAACCCAATTTTTATAAACGTCAGCAACCTTATATTTGTGTATAATGGGATATTGCGTACAATGAGCTGTCCCTTTTTCTGCAGGTAAATATATCTTGAGTACAATGATCCCCCATTGAACTGTTGAGGCTTACAACACAATGTTTCCATATGGCATATTTGAACCGATAATTTACTGGCATCAAATATGACTACTACAATAAAAAGAATTATTATAAATTAAACATGCCTACAACTATTTCATAGTTGTGAAGCGATCAGGTTTCAATTTGCGTAAACTTATTACGACTAGACTTTGGCCAATTAAAAGACAACAAAAAGATATCCGCCTGGTTTATAAACGGTGTGTCCTTCCGTTAGAAGAAAATTGACATTACAAATGGTTCTAACCAACCAAGCAAAAGCACGGTTGTATACGCGAAATGGACGTTTATGAGATGAGGCACATAAGTGTAGGACCATTGTATGTAGCTGCAACATCGATGATACAGGTAAACAAAATTGTCAAATTGCCATTCGTATATAATGCTGCCTGTCCTGTATCGTGGTTGAAATAGTTAAGTATTTTCCATCGGTGTCAGGAGTCGGCGTTCGAGCCCAGTTAAAAATCCAAGGTTTTGAATGCTGGTTTTCTAGGCAGGCAGACCCACCACACTTGAAGGATTCACGTAGCACCATCTATTTACCCCATTTAGCCTTGTGCCATACAAAGCTAAGCTTAGTTAATATCCTAATGCCACCTTTCAATGTTGAACTTTGATTGACCAATTGTTCACAAATAAATGTGCTACCCCCTGTTTATGTTAATAAAACCAAAATGCTGTGTTTATTTCCAACTAGCGGTGTTGCAATTCCAGATTACCCCTGCTTCATCTTACCTCATGATAACTTCAATTCACTTTCAGATTACCAGGAGGTAGAATGAAATCGATTTCAAATAACCCCTAAGGGTAACCTGAACGTGGTTTCAGCCTACCCCCTACGATTTCAGATTACTACCTCAAAACATTTATTTATATTTATTTATGATTTATGCTTATTTAGACTTGGGGGTAGCTTTAAGATGATGTCACCCTATGTTTATTTAGATAAAAAGAATTAACGTGTATAAAAAGACATTGATTTTAATAACTTACTGTGATATTGATAACTGACCAAAACATCATAACGATGGTTAGGGTTAGGGTTTATACAATAAACGTATCATGCGTTGTAAGCATAAGAATTTATCACTTTAGCTAAATCAGCGAGGGGATAATCTGAAAAGTGTAGGAGTAATATTAAATCAGATTAAGGCTACCACAGGGGGTAATATGAAATCGATTTCAGATTGCTTGGAGGTAACTTTAAAGGGTAGGGGTAGCTTGAAGTATTTACACCAGAATAATTTTAGAGAAATAAATAGAAATATCTGGAATGGCTGACCATATCTGGAGAGAGAAAGGCAACCACTTTCCTCTCTGGGAGGAAGTCCAGATTATTGACAGAGAACGTTTTTGGAAACAGAATAAAATCAAAGAGGGAGCACATCAACATGTCGGCTGAATGCATTAGTTAGACTAGGGTTGCCTCCTTTGAAGTTAAAAACTTCTGTTTACCCCATCACATTCGGATATTACACCAGAGGAAGGCCAAATAATGGGTCGGTCGAAACGTCGTGTTAACAACACAAAACCTGAAGGAGTTCAATCGTCCAAAGAACTATTTGAATGTTAATGACCCTGCCCAAAACTATAACAAATAATTTCAGAGAGGTTTTTAGAGAGGCTTAAATTGAAGCTTTAAGATCTGGAAATTAGTTTCACTTGGTGGAATGTCTGGCTATGACCAAAAACAGTTAATCAGACTGAAAAGTATGTTTGTTTCTCTCATTTGCGCACACCACGATGTTGTCCTGTATTCTCTGTAAGTTATCATGTCAAGACATTCACGCCGATATACCCAAGCACTACAGAATTATATTTTACTTATGGAAGCTAAAATCATAACTTTTATATCATTGAAGCAAAGGATACAATGATCGGATGCAGCAAAAATGATTTTAGGTATTTTACTTGGCTTCTTTAAGATCCTCGGTGCGTTCATTCTCTTTATCCTTATTTACTTTTTAAAAACCTTTCTCCTGACGTTTTCTATTCTAATAAGTGATCAATTACATTATTTAAGGCGGCCAATTCATCAGGTATCATGATTTATCTCATGCAAAAACATGCTAAATTGCATTGTTGCTAGGGGGTCGCATCGAGTCAAATTGAGCGACCCATTGTTGAGTCATCGAAAAGATTACCTCGGGCAGACGAGGAAATTGTGCTTTATATGGAGTGGTGTATGTTTATAGTTACTAAACTGAGATGGAGTGGTGTATGTTTATAGTTACTAAACTGAGCTTAGTCTGCCACATGGTCACAAGACCGCAACACCCCATGAGGATCGAACTCACTACACTAGCTTTCAAATCATCGCTCCATGCCAGGTGCCCAGATATTTCAGATAAGTTCAGCATAATCATTTTCCTTTAAAAAATTATTATAATCCATTTCCGGCTTGCTAGGCACGTCGAAGTTTCACCATAGCCCCAATTAACCGTACATTATGAGGACCGTCCCCATCTCTGTCCGTTCCCAGTCTCCCATGACGCTGGACGAATGGTTGGACTTTCCAGGTTTGAATTCAGAGTTGCCATTTCCAAGACTGATCACCAACCAAGGGCATTAGTGCAAAGTGAAATTGAAGTGAAGTTTAAGCTGGAGTTTGAATTCGGTTCGCGATTCCATTTTCTGTGCTGCGTATGTAGCATAGTTATGCACATTCTGCACTTCGGTGCGTGGACATCTCAGTTGCACGTTCATGTTGCAATCGCTTGCGCGGGAGACGCCGACGCATCGAAGTCGGCGACCAAATCAATAGCGCATGTTGCGCAACGTGTGCTATTCATTGGGGAGAACAAGCAGCATGCAATGTTTGGTGGGTGCAGTACTTGCACAGAAGAAAGAAATGACAAACGCCGATTGAAACAAGAAGTCCTTTTACTCACGCAAAAACATAGTATCGACATGTAGCAATCAAACCACGGAACCGACTTGTTTTGCATTAAGAGGAAGAGAGAGAAAGAGAGAGAACTGCTGCTGGTCCCAGTATAGCTGTCAATCACGAACGCCGAGGGAGAGAGACAGAGGGGCCGAACCCCAAAAGGCCACGCGTCAGCCTGACCGTCCCTCTCTTGACTGCTTCCTCTGCTGTTCTCGAAACTGTTCCCTATTTAAACTTGTCAGTGGACTTAGCCACACCTTCTTTTGATACTTACACACCCTTTTCCAAACGTCCAGCGATTAATCACGGAGATCCTATCGCGATTTCACGTCGTTTCAAACCCGGCGGGCGGTCCTCTAAGATGTGGCGCCATGCCGATAATATCCAATATTCATTCCCTCTCTAAAATCCCCCTTTGCCCAAACTCGATGCCAAAACATTCACCTATGACCCCCAACGGTCTGGGAAAGAAATATTCTTTTTCCGACCGTGAGAAGATTTCCGGTCTCTGGTTTTACTTAATTAAATTGCCACTGCGGCTTTTTAACTTAATCAAAACATTAAAACTTTGGGCTTTAATTTAGACTTAATTACGGCCTTCACTGACCCTTACGTAACACTAACCTCTAGGCTACCCTCATCTCCTTGCTTAATCTGATACAAGGCCATAATACAGAACCTGTGAAACTCACCTTTCTAGTTAACAGTATACGTGACTAGCTTGCTAATTATCACTCTTAATGTTATAGTTATTTACTAAGCTTAGTTTAGTACTGACCCAAGGCTGCAACAATGGAGCACCCAGTGATCGAACTTACTACACTTGCGAATTGGTTTGTGAGACATGCCTGCTAACCCTCGCTTCATTGTAGGAGACCAGCGCCTAATGATATAGGTTTATATTCTTGACGTATGTTGGAGTTATACGAATAGACTGATCACTGGAGGCAAACGGGGTTAAAACCGTACCCATGATCATGGGAGATTGATACACAGGCGATACATCGAACCCGGGCCCGGGAATCCAAGGAGAGGTGGGGGCGACAGAAGCCCCCCCCCCAAGCTCTAAAACCGGATGACTAATAGAGAAAGGAAGGGGTCCCGAAAGAAACTTTGTACCCACTTATAAAATTCCTCTCATGATTCACTGTTCTTAACTTCAATGAAAATTACTGTATTAATTTATTTAAATGGAGAATTTCAATCAAGTGATTTAGTATTCTTGATAGATTCATAATACATTCAATTATACCGAAAAGAAATGACTCTTATTCTGTACTGACGCTTACAGACTATGAATTTAAAAAAAAAAACTATTTTTCGTCAAACTCCAATCCAATGGAGTTGACTTTGTTTTCCCATTGTAAAAAGAACAACAAAAACAATCCTTACCAAATTTAGGGGAGTAAACCCTTCACTTTTTGTCTATCACGTCACGTTAAACCAAACCTATATTTTAAATTAACATTTCCCTACAGTGATTTGAAATCACGACCATCTTATTGGAGGAAGTCTCACTTAACAACTGAGCTAAACTGTCATATCCTATATACATACGAATTTACTTATTATATATACAGTACAAATGTTGCAGTAATCATCTTCAGTCCGAATAGAAGTGGAGTTTGACTCTACAGCAACTGCGGCTTGTTTATTATCCATTTCGGTAATAGTTCATCTAGTTGAAGTGTTTCAGCTTTTGTGTTGCAATTATATGAGGTTCTTGACCTTCGCAACCTAAACAAACTTATCTTGTTGTGAACAAACATTCGGTTTATAGGTTACTATTTCTCATGGGAAATTACCAACGTTGTCTTCAAAACTCTCAATTCTCAGTATGGTAGATTCGACTCTCATCGTTGGTTATATCAATACTGTAATGGGTGTCTCATAATAAAACCGATTTCTTTTACGAGCAACGCCAAATAAACATACTATCAATATTTTTAATTGAATTCCCACCAGGAACCTTCGCGAAATCTAACCTAAAGGTTGTCTCATAATAAATCTCATAATAAATCTTTGCAAGTAACACTAAATCAACGTAATATCAATATTTGGCCCCCCCAGAGGCCTTCACGAAATCCAGCTTAGTTTTCAACGAGCGAGAGAGGCTTCTCAACATTTATTGTTTGCCTTTGAATTCCTCCAAACCTTCGCCAGTTAACCGCGTCAAATGCTGCCGAGAATGCTGCTGATGTTTGGGGAAGCCCATGAGAAAACTTTCAACATGCTCCTTGACGATGGCTCTAAGATTCTGGGTGGGATTGAAGTCAGATGAATTTCCGGGCCGCCTGCCAAATCTATCTTTTGGGAAAAAATCAATCTTTTCCAACCTGTGCGCGGCTCCGAACGCCGCACACGCAATCCGTTTCTTCATCAATGAGTCAGCCATCAAACTCCACAAACAGAGGCGAATATTTATGTTCGTGCATAGCCTGTGCGATGTGCACAACTCTCGTGGTGTGCACAACTCGCGTGGTGTGTACAATTCGCGTCGAAAGCGTCGAAGACAATGTGCATGATTGTCAATACCATTAAGTTCCATGAAGAGTAGTATGCACGAACATTTCGGAACACAGCCCAGAGCTGCAAACAAGTCGATTTTATTAAGAGTTACTCTTTACATAGGACAAATATTCAGTTTAGATTCAAATTAAGAAAAATAAAATGAAAAAATAATTATTCCATTAACTATTTGGACCAGATAATAATTATTCCATTAACTATGCTCAGATTTGTAGTTTCTAGTACAGCATTTCAATCGTTGCAATCTCCGCCAAATTGTAGTCATCAAAGAATCTCAGAACTTCAGACGACTATGCACCGGTAGTTGAGAAACAAAATGGCCTACGATTTCTACTTCTTATTTCCGGGAAAATTACCTGGGTCTATTGGATTCAGCATTCTTTGAAGAGAACAATCCTACCAATTGGCCATCTAGTCTGGATGATAAGTGCTCCTATTTGAATGACTCAGTGGTAGAAGATAGAACTGAAAATCCCTTGTTTTGAGGGGTTTTTCTGTTACTTATATAATGGCTATTTGCAATCATCAATCATTTGAATGAAAGCAAAACTTATTTAAAATGTGGATTGGGGATTCCACCCTCCTCCCTCAGTTTTATATTTATATAATTCATGAGATACCTATGTTGTTTATAGCAGGAATATTTTATTCTCCACCACATTCTCCGCAAAATTCTTCTGAAAACCATCGAATTTAGATAGATTTCCATATCTATATTTTTCCTATGTAAAAGATAGCACAAGGTCTGGCAGTGCATTCTGCTGCTTTAAAATGCCTAAGACTTCGATCAGTGAGGTGATTTATCAGATTCTGCCATTTATCAGTTCTGGGGACAGCTGGAAAAGTCGATGACGCCCTCCGCCATTGCCTAGGGGTGTGGACAGTAGATAGGGATAGGCAGTTCAAGTGGGTTATTGTGTGACATATTGGTTCAAAAGATATTGTCGAGTTGCTTAGCAATGGCTTCCTGTTGATTCCATCTCTCCTCTCCCTTTCATAACTTCCTGGTTCCGGTTTTTATGTTTACACACAGCTTCTCGCTTATGACAAGTATGTACACGCTTACTTTAGATACCCTATCTATCTATCTATCTATCTATCTA
>VCCN01002810.1:4247172-4257968 GCA_006491835.1 Architeuthis dux | reverse complement strand
AAATAAATAAAATTCAAAATTTGCGATGTCATTAAACAAAACGTCAATGCTCTATTAGAATCAGTGATGGAAATGGGTTTATAAGGTAGGGTTGGAATTTGGGGGCTGGGTATATGTTAAAGTCTCCATTAATAGACATTGAACATACAAAAAACCTGGAAATTAAGATGTAGGTATATGCTGTATCCCGCATACCCCCCCCCTCAATTTCAACCACTGATTAGAACGTGAAAGAATCAAGGCACCAACTTGAAAATCCAGCCCCAAGTATTTTAAACATTGCACTTTGCAGTGGTTCTTGGTAGAAAATTGTGCAGATTATTCCACATGTACATTTTTGCCATTAAAAATGGTGCATTTTTGTCTTTTTTAATTTGGGCCATTTTTGAGATCTTATATTTCAGGATCTAGAAAAGCTAGAAAGATCCAAACTAGCATTCCAAAGGAAATTATGAATCACTGCCACCCATATATGCTGTGTTGGGGGTGATCAATTAAAAAGTTGGAAAAAGGTGTGATCAATGAATAAGTTACTTCTCTGGTCTTTTGTTGGGCTGTGATCACTAAAAAAAGGTCTGAATTTTCAAAATACAAGTGAGCACAAATTAGTGAAGCCCCCCTCTAAAAACCTATTTAGGCGGGAATTTTCAAAAACACAGAAAACCTTTTCCCTGCTCATTGAGGGGAGTGTGTGTGCAAAATTTCAAGTTTCTACTATGAACGGTTAGGGCTGGGCAAAGTCCGGATACATATAAATGTCTGAAAACCTGAATAACCTAAACCCAGCAACAGTGATTAAACTGGTCTGTTGTGGGTAGCAGTGATTAATAAAAATTACTTGATACCAAATGTAGGTAATCAATATTTGATTAACTAAAAATATAGTTAATATTGTTGTTCCCATCATCTTCATAAAAACAAAATTAAGATTGACTTGTATTGCTTATTTATAATTTTTTTTATTCATCTTTAATTGGGCAACAATGTCACTTCCAATCATTTGGTTCTGAGGGTGAGTCTGGATACATAGATAGATACATATAAATGTCAGAACACTAAACCCAGCAATAAACCAGTGTTGTGGGTAGCAGTGATTAATTAACCAGCTTTAAAATATCCTCTGTAGGTGAGGATTTTTCAGTGATATCCTTTCCTTTTTCATATCAAGGCATTGGGACTTTTTTTGGATAATTTTAAAGTATAGAAGCCTAAAGAGAAAAGATTGTTATATTTTCATAACCAGTTGGAATTTATATGTTAAGTTTAATTCATTAGTTCTCCCCAGGGTTAGGGTCTTCGTTTTCGTGACTAATAACCCCCCCCCCCCCCAATTTTAGGTCTTTCTTTTTTTTCTTTTCTTTTTAGGCTTTTGTACTTTAAAATTTTGGTGGGGACTTAGATTGAAAAAAGGAAAAAGATTGCAAGACATTTTACATGTTGGCTCTTAACTTCCAATTACTTAGAGAAACAATTTTGTTTTATCATGTGATTCCTTATTTCATGCTGCATTGACCCTATCTGTTATTCAATTATAGCAGTTAATAAACTTGTATTGTTTTGTCTTTTTCTAAAAGTTGCACTTTCCAAATTCTCTTTAAATGTAGCAGGGTATAGTGTTTGTTTTTGTTTATTCCTGTACGCTCCTTGTGGAGCATAGGACCTCAACCACTCTGCTGTAGTTTCAGTGGCAAAAATAGAAAATAGTTTCATAGAAATTCAAATATATCCGTGCATTTTTTCACGGGTATTAACTAGTGTCTTTTCATAAAACAAAAAGGTATTTTTGTGGGGCATAGGACCGTAACCACTCTGCTTCAGTCTCAGTGGCTAGTAAGTTTTTATGGGATAAAGTTGCTAGCCCCACGCCAAACTGTCCTCTTTTACCCAGACTTGATACCAAGCTTTAGGTTTTTTTTCTGCCAGAGTAACCTTTTCTTAGATGGACTGCCTTACTGGGTAAAGGGCTCCAACTGCCCTGCTATTTACCCATAATGGCGAGGGTGGGGTGAAAGGGCATTAGAACGAAGTGAAGAAGTGAATGTAAATAGCCTCAGCCAAAACTTGAACTATGTCTGCTGATTCCGTTTTCTGTGCCAGTAACTGTTACGCACTCCGCAGACTATCATAGATGTTAATATAGCTTTCTTCAGTGTGTTGTTTGCTTCTGGGAAAAATAAAGGCGCTTGAAAATAACATAGAAAAGAATTAAAAACACAATTAATATTTAAAAATACCTTTTTGTTTTATGACAAAAAAGTCATTCCCCTTGAATATATGGACATAGATGAAAATAAACCCTTACTTAAAAATTGCGCAAGACAAGGGTAGAAAACAACAAAAACAGAAAGATGAAAGTGCGTATGAAGTAAAAAAAAAAAGTTTAAAAAAAACTCCATATAGCTCCTTGCAAATAAATTTCCTTTTATTTATCGCGATTGATAACAATTTTTAAGTAAGGGATTATTTTCTATGTTCGTGTATTCAAAGGGAATAACCTTTTTGTCTTAAATCTTTGGACCCTACTATTGTATATGTACCATTCATGGATATATTTGAATTTCTATGAAACTATTTTCTAAGGAAAATAATAGAAAATTTGTTTCAGTTGAAGAGTCCATAGTTTCAAAAGATGGGTAGGAGGTACTTTTTTTATCCCTGAGTTAGAGAGTCAAGTATTATGGACAGCAAACCAAAAAGATCACTCTGTTCATTATTAGAGTAGATATAGTAAGTTATCATGAATTGGTATGACCACCTATACTGGGAGATCTGATGAGGATTGAACCCACTAACAACATGATTAGCTTGCTGATCATTGCCATATGACATATGTCCTGATCTGGGTTTTTTTATATGGTGCACTAGTTAATCCCAGTGGAAAAAAATTCAGATATATTAGGATTGAGATGGGTTTTTTGGGGGTTTTTTTATAGAAAAAAAGTACTGAATTCGTTTACTGGGAATAGTGCGTAGTTTGAAACAGTGGTCAGGAAGTATTTTTTTAAAAAAAAATATGAGAAGGTAATTTAAAAATAAAGTTTTTATACAGAGGTTTGTGGTGATTAATTAAAGAATTTTGGGTTTGGGTTAGGATTATTCATTGATTACAGCAATTGTTACTGGTAATAAATAATATCTTTGTCTCGTTGCTTCTTGTATTTTACTCCGACCCCTTTCAATGATATATTCTGAGTTTTATTCTCTGTAGACCCCATTTCCAATCAAGCTTTGTGAAAAGCATAAAAGCTATCCACTGATAAATTCAGTGTTTATTTTGATAAGCATTATTGAAAATTTTATTGCTAATAAAAATGTAGTGACAAAAATATAAACATAAATCCCAACACTTCTTAGATACAACAGAAGTGTTGTCAGCTTATTAGATGTTTGTAGAACGGTTATTGTGAAAAGATTAATTGACTTTTAATTCTGGTATTAACATACCAGATGTTGGTTTGGGACAGGGGGCTTACTGGCCCATGTTCAACCCCACTAAATTTCTTCAATCATTGGCAGAATTTTGAATTTAAAAATGTCAATGGATGTGGTGGCAACCACCTCTTCACTCGATCCATTCCAAGAATCAACAAGACATGTCCTCTAGTTCTATTTTTATTAAAATGAAAGAATTTTTCAGGTTCCACATCTGTGCAGCCCCTTACCAACTTAAATGTCTCCATTAAGTCTGCCCTTTTCTCTTCTTGTTTCCAAGGAAATGAGGTTGCATTTCTGCATACTTTCCTTGTACATTAATTCTTCTATTCTATTTATCATTTTTGTAAACTGACATTGAATGTCTTCTATTTTCTTTATGTCTTTTATTAGTTTATAATTATATAGTTTATAGTTTATTCTTGTTTATAAGATACACACTGAAACTTACCGTAACCCCTTGCAACTCAGGAGTTTGTTATGGCAGAATATATGATAATTAGGATTGCTATACGTCATGCCCTCCATTTAGGTCTCAAAATCTTCATTCGGAGGGAATTTTAAAAATTCTTCAAAAGTCTGCAAAATTAATTATCACGGCGGCTTCAAGGTTACTTAGTGCCAAAGTATGTGTCAGGCGGGGGCAGGATGTCTTTGGGAATGTGCTCTTTTTTTGAATGTTCAGATGTGGCAAGCTTAATAATTAAAAAAAATCAGTCATCTCAATTTACCTTCCTTAGACTTGTTATGTCATTTAGGATAGGAAATGTGTGGGTTCAGGGTGCTTAATTCCATTTGAGTTATTTATTTTATATTATTTTTTTTTTTTAACATGTCCTTTTGGCTATAATGGCTTAAAGAATGACCAAGACATTTGTAGAATCTTTGGTCTTCCCTGTTGTTCTTAATAATAAACACTAAACTAGTGTTATGTAATGGTCAGTGAGAAGCTATGTAATTTAAGGCTAATACCTGAAGTCCAAAAGCTTCGGAAAGATTCTCACGGACAAGGGAGAATAATTTCTTTCCCAGACAGCTGGAGGTCGAAGGTGAAGATGCAGGCGCCAACGTTGGTCAAAATGGAATTTTAGGAATAGTTAGAAATAGATTAACAATTTCTGGAGTTGACTACTTCAAGAGATACTATCTTAGAATTGATTAAAAACATATGTGCGAAAACGTGGTCCCAAAAGTAGGTGTGGCCAGGGTGTGGCTAAAAAGTCACTAGGAGATTATAAAAAAACATGGGAGAAATAGTAGTAGAGTAGAATCAGTCAGGCAGGATGTGGACCTATGGGTCAGCGCTGGACGCGGTGATGCTATCTCTCTCTTCTTCCCTCCCTCTCACTCGGCGTCCGTGAGTGACAATTCTACTGAAACAACAGCAGTAGTTCACTAGCTTCCTCTCGCACGCAAAACAAGTAGAACTACTGTGTCGCTACTATGTTTTGTTAGATAAAGATTTCTACTCATTTTCGATCGGAGTTTGACTCTTTCATTCTTTGGTGCATGTTGCACCCAACAGCCATGCATGTTGTTCTCTCCAATGAATAGCACACATACAGCAACAGGCGCTATGGATTTGGTCACCAATTCCCATGCGTCAGTGTCTCCGCGAAAACGATCAGCGAAAAAGTAGAGGCAGCGGAGATGTCCACGGAAGGCACTCATTAAGTGCACAGCATGTGCAGCAGATGCAGAAGCTATGGTACACTAGCATTCCAAGGGAAATTATGAATCACCACCACCTATATATGCTTCTTTTTATCTTGTGAATTAAACAGTGGTGGTCGGCAGTGATCACTAAATAGTCAAAATTTTCAAAAAACAAGTGATAATGCTGATGGACATAAACTTATATTGCATATTAAACACCCACTAAAAATCTATTTTGAATTTTCAAAAAACCACCAAAATTAGTGGAAAATAACACCAACCCCCCATTGCTGAAATTTGGCACATTTGTCCTGTGAATGACCCTTTAACAGAATTTTAATCATTGAAAATTTGCATTACATCTAAACTTTAAACTTGTTGACAATTGTTGTGATATAAAGGGTTCAAAATTCAATTTATTGGTGACTGTTGTTGTTAAAAACTGTGTCAAGTCTACACAGTATGGAAAGGAGACCAAAGCTGTCCAATTTCGAATGTGGTAGGATTTTTGAACTTCAGAATCAGGGTCTATCACACATGCAATAGCTGAACAAATTTATCGAAGTCAAACACTTGTGAAAAAATATTTGTATGATCCAGATAATTATGGAGCTAAGAACAGAGGTCGTAAGACCCAAGAAGATATTCGATCGTGATTAGAGGGTAGTTATCAGAGCACTGTGGCAAAACCCCAATCAGTCCATGGCTTGTCTGAAGGCAAAAACAGGGGTTCAAGTTCACAAACAGACCATTAGACAAAGAATTAAGAGATCACAGAAAAAGATGAGAAGAAGTTCTACCTGGATGGCCCAGATGGCCTTCAGTATTACTGGTATGACCTATGATTATCAAAGGGAACTTTTTCAAAGCATGCTGGTGGAGGCGGGCTCATGATTTGGGCTGCTGTAGGATATGGTGGGAAGATGGCACTCCAGTTTGTTGACAGGCATCTAAATGCAGCAGGATACATGGATCTGCTACGAAAGGCAAATTTAGTAGCTGAAGGTGTTTGGATTGGTGGCCCACAGTTCATGTTTCAGCACGATAATGCTCCTATTCATTCAAGAGTCTCCCAACGATTTCTCCAAAAGCATATAAACGTTTTGGTCTAGCTAGCCAACAGTCCCGATCTTAATATCATTGAAAACATTTGGGGATGGTTGGCAAGGAAGGTTTTTGAAGGTGGCAGGCAATTTATATACGGTGCAAGAACTCAAAACTGCTATCTTAGCAGCTTGGAATGAAGTGCTTGATGAATTCCTTCGCTGTTTAGTTCAAAGCCTGCCAAATTGGATTTTTTCTAGTAATTAACATCAACTGTAATTAATAATGGTGGTTCAGCAAAGTATTAACAATAACATTTTTCCACAAAAAATTCAATAAAATTTCCAATAAAACAATAAAATTAGTTATGAGTTTAAAGTTTTACAGAACTTTTCAATTAAACGATTGATATCTCTGATCTAAATAGTTAATTTTAACCCTTTCTTTTTTGTTATAGTAACTATGTATATAACTTAGGATAAGGTCAAATGCATGCATTATTTATTAAAAGATTAGAGTAATAATTTAATTGGCATTTTTTGAAAATGCCAATTAAATTATTACTTCTTTATTACTTCTTTAAGAGTTTAAAGTTTTATGGCACACTGTATATATTACACACAAAATTGTTCAAATCATTTTAGAGGTTTAGAGGTTTATGACTAAATTTTCCCTACTTACTTCTTTTATGAGACTAAGTTAATTTTTAAAAACCTTTCCTATTTGCTTTATTTAAAGTTAAAAAAAGGTTACTACTCATTAAAAGTCTTAACATCATATGATCATTACAATTTGTACTCTCATAGTTGGTGACATTACTTCCTTTTTGGAAACTGCTGATTGCTTATTCTTTTGATAGCTAAATGAAGTTATCAAGCCTATTTTGGCTTGTGACCTACTTTCCTTCATAAACAAAGTATAACATACATTTATGATTCCCTCCAACCCATCCCTTGCCCTGCTTTTAATGATAGATAACCGTTTAAGATGATGTTGGGGTGATAAGTTTGGTTTTGAATTTCGGCCACATATGTTGATTAACCAAAGATTATACAAAGATTATAATTTTCTTTTCTCGTTTAACTCAATTCAACCAAAATTGTCAAAATAGGTTTCTTCAGTTTTTAAGCTGGTCTGGTTGTCTGGCTATGTATGTATCACTTGTAAAAAACACACCGATGAAGTAGTGGGCTGAAAATTTCAACATTTACTCCTTATTATGTCTAGAAAAAGAAATTTATAGAATTAAAATTTCCCTACCATGATTTGAAATTGCGACCAAGTGATTGGTAGGCGGATATCTTACCAACTGAGCTAAACAGACAAGTCTTATATATTTATGAATTTTTTTATTTACCCCAGTCAAGTTGGAAAGGTATATGTAATTGGTTGTGTCCGTCTTTCTGTCTGTCCACAAGATATCTCCGAAAATACGCAATGGATTTCAATGAAATTTTGTGGAAGTGTGGGCAATGGGGTTCGGAAGAAGTGATTAAATTTGGGGCAGATCCAGGAATTTTCTTTTGATTTAGAGATATTTTTCTGTTTTTTTCCCATACATTTATATGTATGCCCATGTCTATCCACATGATATCTCCAGAAGTTCTCATGTAATTTTGTGGATGGATGGACAATATGCTATGCGAGAAGTGATTAAACCTTGGGGCAGATCCATGCACAATTACCTCCCCTACGTCATAATTATATGTTCACCCCATGTAATATTGCCAAAATTTCATGCCTGTCCACACAGTATCTCCCAAAGTTCCCAGTGGATTCTAATGAAATTTTCAAGAAAGATGGGCAATAGGCTACGGAAGGAGTGATTGAATTTGGGGGTAGATCCAATGACAATGGCGTTGGATGAGGCTAGCACTCTCTGAATGTTTTCTAGTTATATATATATATACAATACAAAAGTTACAGTAATCATTTTCAGTCGGAATAAAAGTAAGTGTGGAGTATGACCCTGCAGTAGCCGTGCTTGTCTCAGTTATAATCCAATGAGAAAAAGCTGAAAACTGCTGTCAAGCCCAACTCATGAAGATAACTCTTGTAAGAGAGAAGTCCAGTACATCTGTTATTATGAATCAAACTCTTTGAGTTAAAAGCAAGCCCTGGCTATTTGAAATACTATTTGAGTTTCTCCTCTAACGTGCAGTACTAGTAGTACTGCACATTAGAGGAGAAACAAAGCCCCAAGTATTTGAATTTGTAGAAATACTACAAATTCAAGTGATTGGGGCTTATTAACCATTACTCTTCATACATAAGGTAAACTTGAAGCTCTTCTCTGAATGATATTTCTTGCACTAGTAAAATCACTCATGCTTTATTGGTTTGAACAATGATTTAGTTAACCAGCTTGAGTTTATCAATTATATCACACATTTTTTAAATGTAAAATTACGCAGATTCATTTTTGCAGTCTTGGATAAAGGGACTTATCTAGATTCTTTTGAATCTGAAAGTATGAACTAACATTTAAAAAAAATTAAGTTTCCTATAAACATCTTTTTAAAAGTTTCTTAGAAATTTCATTTTTAATTAAGTTTGTTGGAAACTTATTTTTGATAATGGATTCAACACAAACACCATCTTAAATGCGGAAGCAGTTCATCTACATTTTCCTATATAAAAGCCAATGTCACGTTTTTTGTTTGTTGGTTTCTGTCATGTTAAAGCAAACTGAAAGAGAGGAAATGAAATATATATTTGTATAATTTATCCATATGTAAATAATCTAATTCATCTTTTACGGGTACTATACTAGTATTATATATTACCCCACCCTCTTGTCGGTACTATGCTGAAAACTTGTACTGAAAACATGAGGTTTCATAACTAATTCTGAGTCTTGGGTATACATGTTAATGCATATTCTTTGGAAAATCTAGCTTCAATCAAAGGCAAATTTCTGTTCTCTGCAATGGTCAGTCACCTATGCTATGTATACTTATTATGTCTCATGATTGTCCCCCATTTAAGTCAAAGCCAAATTGTCTTTTTTAAATCATCAGATTAGTATATTTTCTATAGTTTTGAGAAGGGTCATTAATAGTCAGCATTATGAACACAAAAAAGCCATAAGGGGCGAAATAGAAAAATTGGCTATGGCCGACCACATCAGGAGAGAGAATGGTGAGCATCTTCCTCTTTGGGAGGAAGTCCAGATTATTGACAGAGAATGATGTTGGAAGCAGAGAAAAATCAAAGAAGCAGCTCACATCAAAATGTCGACTAAATGCATTAGCTAGACAAATGCGGACTTCAACGCAATGCGGCTTCCACTTCTCAACAGACATAAACCCGACAAGACAAAGACACAGAAGAACCCGAGCCCTATGCTATAAGGGTTATCCCCATTAAACATAACTTCTGTTTAACCCATCACACTCAGATTTTACACCTGAAGAAGGCCGAAATGTCGTGTTTGCAACACAAATAACAAGGAGTTCAATTGTCCGAAGAACCATTTGAATATCAGATTAGCGGTTTTAAATTCTGTATTTTAAATATGAAAATTACTTTTAACTATAAAATGATTTTTTAAAAATGACATTTTATTTTATTGATATTTACTTCCTAAATGCTGTTTTCTCCCCTTTAAACCAAATATATTGATTGCGTTGATATAAACCATCTTGAACACCTGTTACCAGGCAGGAATATCATAGTTGCTTCGTGCTTGGACTGCATTGATCTACTACCAAAATGTTTCTGTTGCTCAGATTCAAATTTGTTCTTACTTCAGGAACCCCCGCCCACAAACACAAACACACACATGGGATTAATGTGTCCCCCAAAAAGTGCCTCACTAATCAAAACCGAGATAATCAAACTTTTGAAAATAATTGAAACTTGCTCAATCCTTTTGCTGTGTGTGAGATCATTGAAACTGTCTTGTTAATGTTTCTATTCAGAAACATAATTCTGTTATTTTGAGTAATTTTGCTGCACAAACAGTTAAACTAGAAAGCACTCAGAGAGTGCATACCTCTGCCACCGCCATACACTAACTAGAAACTGAACGAAAATCAGTTCATACATAGCCACGATGCGGGGGAGGTAACTGTGTACGTTTCAATTCTTCAGTTTTCAGACTATTGTCCTAATATATGAAGAAATATGACGGAATCAAAAAGAATTTTCTGGATCTGCCCCAAAATTCAATCAATTCTTCCTTAGCCTATAGCACACCCTTCCACAAAATGTCATTGAACTTTACTTGAGAACTTTTGCAGATATTGTGTGGACAGACAGAAATACAGTCAGACAAACATGAGGGAATACATATACCTCCTCCAACTTTGTTGGCAGAAGTAAACAATGAAGAACAGATAGCTTTTATACTTTGGTACTGGAAGATATATAATCTGAGTAAAAATTGTAAATCTTCAAATGTATTTCACAAAATACAAAAGACCACAGCCTTAATCCCTAGGCTGTTTCCTTGGTCTCTCTAAAGGTTTGTGTAATCTGGCTACTTCAGATCCAACGTCTGGCGTCCTCAGAATACTACCTGGCTACTTTAATATTATTGACCTCCATGGTCACTGGTAAGCGATCATATAGAAAATGAACAATTAATTCCTAGTGGGTGTCCACTGCAATTGCATAGAAGTTACTCTGAAAATGTTTGTGCTGCTCGAATTTCCCCTGTC